>VIAB01040186.1:0-11731 GCA_009801035.1 Oophaga pumilio
GACTACGGTGGCTCACCTCAAACATCAGGGAAGCCCCAAATTCATCTGTCTGAGGAGTGTTTCAAACCTTATCCTCAACTGGGCAGAATCCCATCTTCTTTNGCTACTAGAAACCGAATTAACGGTAAGAATAATTCTTTTATCTGCATCATTAACCTGCCTAGGTAATTAGTTTTTGGCATTTTTCACCTCGTTTTTTTGAATGTACTAAATTAAAAATTCCATTTGCGCCATTTTTAAGTCTATTTAATAAGAGTTCGTCTGTTTTTTTATATTTGCCAATGAGGGCAGAGATTAGGGTTTCCAGATGTTTCCGCCTCATTCATTTGCGACTTATCGAAAAATTGCAAAATTTATTGAAAATGTACTCCAGTCCTACCTTGGAGTGGTTCTGTGTACACCAGCAATTTTTGACCGTATTTTACAAAAAAAAAAACATGGAAATATTTGCTCTAAAAAGTTGCAAAAATAGTTAGAAAAAAGGAAAATTTTTTACTTTGTATAAAATTCGTGTCCTATGTGTGTCATTTTGATATATTTGGAGCAAAAAATGTCAGTGAACACCAACAGACAATAAAAAGAAAGGTAACAAAAAAAGAACACTCACATTTGATGCATCAGGCCCAATGTATGCACAAAGTGCCTCTTCTTACCATCATGCCTACATAGGAATTGTAATTTGGAACTCAGAGGACATGAGCTTCAAGGGGAATTTTTAAGACAAAGAAAAACGGAACTTCCTTCCTAAAAATAATGTTCTACTTTTACATTCAAAGGGGTATTCCCATCTCCTAAATCCTATCCCAATATGCAGTAGTTGTTGTAATAATAACAATATTAATATACGACCACTCGAATAGTAACAGTTAGTTGTTAGTGGTCATAACCATGGATATCTAAGCTACTGCAATGCCCTGCATATGGGGTAAGCGACATAGCGAATCAGAAGAACTATACATTTCTAATTGGCGGTTATTTGCTATTATTATTATTATTACACCTACTACATATTGGGATAGGATCTTGGAGATGGAAATACCCTTTAAGATTTAAAGGGGTTTTCTCATCTTTCTCCGGGTGTCCACACAGCTCGCTCCTCTGTCTTCCTGTTTGCGGCAGTAGTCCACTCCTGATGATTGACAGCTCAGTCCAGCAGCCCAGAAGATGGACAGCTCAGACTAGCAGCATGGTCGTTCCGCTGGTCTGATCTCTGCCCTATTCTGTGCTAGCAGAAGCAGCAGTGCCAGGTACTGAAACTGGTCTGACTGCAGCAGTGGAGAATTAACTTAGGCATTTAGCCGTAAACTGTAAAGTTAAAATCCCTTTGTGCTTGACAATGTAGAGTTATTTTATTACAGTTACATAATTTTATTATAATTATTTTATGTTATTTTAAGGGTGAGGCTCTTATTAGCATCACTGCATCGTGGTGCCACTTTCATGGGCCCAATTCAGTGATCTTATCGGACTAATGCTGGAGTAGAAATGAGGAATGGATGAAATCTCTACTTAGTGTAATATACTGGCTCTAGGTATTGAATTATTAGCACAATTCAAAAGACAGAGAAATTCCAGACTCACACAATGTCCTTATTATATCCAATTTCTCATTCACTTTACTGTAGGATGTCTAATTAAATGTGCGCAGAGTCGAGAGAAATCTAATATTCATGCACAATCTACTATTAGTTTCAGAGGTGAAGAAACATCCTTCATTTAATTCTTTCAAACCGAATAACAGGAAAAAAGAAAAAAAACACAAGTGAAATAGAGAATTGATTGTGGCGATAAATAAATTGTGTAGATGGGACTGAAAATTAGACAGTGATTGAACGAAGTTTTAGGAGAGTAGAGGTGGCAGGGGGTAGTGGCTGCAGTGGTGGCGGATAAGGCTGGAACCTGCCAGCTAAAGGCTCTCTTTTACCATTCATCAGTTAGAGATCTAGTGACCCCTGCAGGATACAGGAGATCATAGCAAAGCGCACAAAGAAGAAAACTGTACAAAAAATAAAAAATGAATAGCCTTTTTAGTCCCTGGTGTACTGGATGTTATAGTGTGCAGGAATCTACAGAATTAACAGAGATAATCAGATACAATATATCTTCAGTTTCCAGCCATTAATCTATGGCACCAGAACATATCCGTAATGCTTTGGGTTTTTTAATGTATTTTTTTTAGACTTCAAGCCATTTAAAAAAAAAAAACATCCACTTTAAACTGTGAATTCTGGGTCTTCTAGCACATGGGACCCCCATCAATAATTCTCTCTTCTGTAAATTCTTTCTACAAGATCCTGGAGGCGCAGTCAAGGGGAGAAAACAGGGCCCTCCCCAAACTGTTCCTACAAAGCTGAGGCTACAATTATCCACAATATAGATGAACGTTTATCTGGGTTACCAGGAGCAATATTGATCGTAAGTTACTATGAACATTTGGCTATTATAATTGTTATTGTGGATCTTTATTGCGAGTGTTAAATGTGCATGTCCGGGGCTCATGCATACCATATTCACACACTGTTTGGTTTGTTTATTTCTGTGATTGCATCATAGTTCATACTGACACCTAGTGGTGTCTCTTAATGCACCAGCACTTTTGCACCTTTATTCATATAGTTTATTTTCACATGAATAATATATTATTGTTTTTATTTGATTTTTCTTAGCACTGTGAATATAGGTATACTAATTGCCCTTTTGTTTCTGCATATATGATACATAATTTTAGTATATTTTAACTCTAATTCCTGTGTGTATTAATCAATTTAATAAAATAAAATATATATTTTTTATTGGAGTTATGGGGTCAGCAGAGCGGTGGTGACTTTTCTGTCCTCTGCTCCTCAGCTCCCGGCCCCCCACTCTGTAATGTTAAGTGGTCTCCACTTCCAGGTTGAGTTGCTGCGGTTCTTTCCACTTCTCAAGAATAATACTCACAGGTGATGAGCAAAGATTCAGGAGGAAAAAATGGCAGGAACTTGTTACCCCGGTGACTTCTATTACAGGACTGCACTGGGGTCAGTAAGCTCTACACCAACAACCATTCAGATGACACATGTCATATGACATATGTTATCTGCACAGAGGCTCGCGGCTCACCCGTGGAGACGGACATGCAGCACGTCTTTCCAGACCGCTGCGTGCAAATTTCACCTATACAATCTATTGGACGTGGTGAATCCGCACGGTTCAGTGAACACATACGGATTCACCTGCATTCAATAGACAGCAACGCTTTGGACGCAGGGAACATGGCCTGTGTCCAAAGCGCTGCCAATTCCTGATCTTCTGCACATATCCTGAAGCAACTACAAATTGTGGAAGCTGTGGAATCACAAAATGGAGTCAGATTGTGATGATCTGTGGAGCAAAAAAGCTACCATATATGCTCGAGTATAAGCCGAGATTTTCAGCCCATATTTTAGGCTTATACTCGAGTCATATACCAGGGGGTTGGCGGGGGAGGGGGAGCGCAGCTGTCACATATACTCACCTTCTCCTGGAACGGTCTCTGCAGCCTCCCTGCTTCTCCCATGGTCTCCGGCGCCTGTGTTCAGTGGTCACGTGGTACCGCTCATTAAAGGCATGAATATGCGCATATTCATGACTTTAATAAGCGGTACCACGTGACCGCTGAAGGAAGGAAGAGATGCGGAGCCAGAGACCATGGAAGAAGCAGGGGCTGCAGAGACGCGCCAGGAGGGGGTGAGTACGACGGGGAGGATGGGGGGAGCCATGCTATATTCACCTGTCCCCGTTCCACCACTGTGCGCCGCTGTCCTCCGCATCCTCTAGCTGTGACGTTCAGGTCAGAGGGCGCGATGACGTGTTTAGTGCGCACCCTCTGCCTGAACATTCACAGCCAGAGGAACCGGAAGACAGAGCGGCGCGCAGCGGTGGAACGGGGACTGGTGAATATCGAAGGTGCCAGGTGCCTGAGCCAGCGGTTACACCAGCACCTGGCCCCCATAGCACGCTAGTGTCCCCGCCTGCTCAGGACACCGGCACCTGGACCCCAGCGATGAGGGGTATGTCATTTTTTTTATTCACAGCAGCATATGGGGCCTATTCCATGGAGCATCTTATGGGGCCATAACCTTTATGGAGCAGCATATGGGGCATAATCTATGGAGCATCTTATGGGGCTATAAGTAACCTTTGTGCAGCATTACATGGGGTGTATTTTGTATGGAGCATCTTATGGGGCCATCATGAACTGTATGGAGCATTATATGGGGCTCCTAATTAAATATGGATATTCAAAAACATTTAACCTACTGATGTCTCAATTCATTTTACTTTTATTGGTATGTATTTTTATTTTTTTAAATTTACCAGTAGCTGCTGCATTTTCCGCCCTAGGCTTATACTCGAGTCAATACGTTTTCACAGTTTTTTGTGGCAAAATTAGGGGGTCGGCTTATACTCGGGTTGGCTTATACTCGAGTATATACGGTAATTAAAGGCCATCTGTCAAGGAAGATGCCTTTAATGAGGAACAGTCACCAGGTGTAAAATGGCCAGTTTTTGCTCTTACTTTGGAGGGGTATTATTCTATCCTCTAATCATTAGAACCAGTTATATGAGAATTTCCTTTTCACTGTTTTAAATAAGTGCAGAGCAGCATTATTGACATTGGATTACCATAGTGGTTCCCAATTCATAAAAGACGAGATTGTGGAAAATTCAAGCATTCAGTGAATGATTGCGTATCTCCTGCACATAATGCCGGCATACACGCCAGCCTGCACTGCTAATAATTAGGCAGACACGGCCTGACACCAGATATTATTTAACTGCATTTTCAACAAAATAAATTACAAGAAATGTCATGTGACCTGATCACTAATAAGAGATACTGGTAAAGAACATGCATTGGGGAATTGCTATATAAGCAATAACTGAATATACTCAAATCATTCCTGCTGGAAGGTGTAACATCCCCTCGCTTCATCACCTGTGCCCACATCGCAACACACAGCTCCATCCTTCTTCCACTGACTACATTTCAGATGCTAATCAGATGCATTCTGCCTCCCACTGACACCACACACCATGAGCTCAGCCGACTGCAGTGAAAGACATCAGGAATTATGTGCGCAATCATTTAGTTTTCACACAAGACTCCAGCAAATGCTGCAGGATTTTCAATTTTGATGATGTTTATTTCTGCTAATTTATAAAAAACAAAAGCAGCAAATAAATTCTGCAGGAGAGCATCATGCTGATTGCAGACCCAAAATCTTATACTTGTAGTATCATCTTATCATGAGAGAGTTTGCTGCCAACACCCAGACCACAAATCGAGATCGTACAAACTCACTGTGCACAACCGCCAACCAGAATTTGGAAGGATATCTGCCCTCCTTTTGGCTGGTTTTATACGTCCTGATATTTCCTGTACCTGAAAAAACGGTACCGAAGCTATTCATGTCCATGTGGGTAATACGTGTGTCGCATCAGTACCACACACATTGGCATGTGAGAAGCAGCGGTACAGTTAGCGCAGTTCCCCAGCGCAGGGTGCTGAAGACCGCTCTCATCATTCTTCCCTGCTCTGCCGGCAATCAGTGTAAAATGATGAGTTATATTCGAGTGAGAACACTGAGAGCAGGCGGCGACTTATGGGACTATTACTCCCATCAGCCTACACCTGCTGCCGCTAATAACAGTGAGAGATGGAGGAGCTTATGGGAGTATTCATCAGCCGGGGCCTGCCCTATAAATAATTTTAAAAAATGGTGTGGGGTCCCCCCCATTTTTGACAACCAAAGCTAAAGCAGACAGTTAGGGCTGGTATTTTTAGGCTGGTAAGGAGCCATGGCTATTGACCTCCCCAGCCTAAAAAGAGCAGCCAGCAGCTGCCCAGAAAAGGCACATCTATTAGATGCCCTGTAGCAGTGGCAAGTGGGGTAAAATTTGTGGAGC
Source organism: Oophaga pumilio (assembly GCA_009801035.1). Lineage (NCBI taxonomy): Eukaryota > Metazoa > Chordata > Amphibia > Anura > Dendrobatidae > Oophaga > Oophaga pumilio. Next base: position 5,929 of record VIAB01040186.1, read on the forward strand.
TGATGTCACCTTTGTATTGTCAGGTGACATCAAGCCCACGGCTTAGTAATGGAGAGGAGTCTATAAGACACCCATCTATTACTAATCATATATTTATATTGTAAATAAAGACACAGACAGAATAAAGTCCTTTATTAGAAATAAAACAAAACACACTTTTTATTTTTATTTAAAAATAACAAACAGTTATACTCACCGAACGCTTAATTACACTGAATCCCTCATCTCCTGTACTAAAACAAAACTAAAAAAACAACAATATCCCTCACCTGTATGTTGTTCCGAACCACGCCGTAATATTACCCCACGTGCCACCGCTACAGAGCTTCTAATAGATGTGCCTTTTCTGGGCACATAAGGACTTTGTTCTGGCTGTGTGTTTATTTACAATAACAACTGTAGGATTAATAAAATGGATAGATGTCTTACAGACACCTCTACATTACTAAGCCGTAGGCTTGATGTCACCTGACAACACAAAGGTGACATCAACCCCACAAATATTAACCCCACTTGCCACGGCTACAGGGCAAGTGGGAAGAGCCAAGCATAACACCAGAATTGGCGCATCTAATAGATGTGCCTTTTCTGGGCAGCTGCGGGCAGCTATTTTTAGGCTGGGGGGACAATATCCATGGCCCATTACGAGCCTGAGAATACCAGCCCCCAGCTGTCTGCTTTAGCAAGGCTGGTTGTCAAAAATGAGGAGACCCAATGCCATTTTTTTAAATTATCTATTTAAATAATTTAAAAAAACAGCGTGGGGACCCCTCTATTCTTGATAACCAGCCTTGTTGAAGCTTACAGCTGAGGGTTGCAGCCCCCAGCTGCAAGTTTTGCCTGGTTGGTTATCAAAAATACAGGGGGACCCACGACAAACACCCGGTGTTCGGGCAAACGAATCCAAACAGTAACACGGACTTCCTGGTGAAGTCCGTGTGCGGTGTCCATGCCCGAACAGTAGGTGTTCGGTACGGACGCCGAACTTTACTGTTTGGGTTCACCTATTTCTACTCGGCAACTCTGATGAGCAGTGTAGTTATTGGCATCACCACTCATCACAGCCACCGGGTCTCGCGGAGCGCAGCGAGGCCAGGAGTGGCTGTTGCCACAGCCTATAGAGCTTTGTCTCTGAACGAGATTTCACAGCCTTTGGACGTCAAATTCGGGTATTGTCATGGGAACGCCATGGGCTATGTTGGACCCGAGTGAGAACTTTTTGTTTTTGCAATAAATTGGTGAACAAGGGACAGAGTCTTGTCTCTATTTCTCTAATTTTTTTCAGGTTTCCATTTGTGGACTACGGCGGATTCCCTGGACTACGGCAGACCTGCATGTTTTTTGTTTTTTTTAAATAAACTGATGATGCACAGAGTGTGTCGGGGATTGTTTTTTTTATTATTTTTCTGCATGTGTGTTTTTCTTTCATTATTTTGTTAGTAATGGGGGTGTCTGATAGTCTCTCCATTCCTAACCCCAGGGCTTAATGACAGCTATGATTTTTGACAAATCACAGCTATCATCAACCCCAACTAAAATTACCTCAATTGCCACCTACCAGAGCAATCGGGAAGAGCAAAGGAGAAGCGCCAGAATTTGGGGCATCTAATGTGATTCTGGGGCAGCTGCGGGCTGCTATTTTAAGGCTGGGAAGGGCCCAATAACCAGGGCCCTTCACAGCCTGAAAATCTACGGTAATAAAATAAAAAGGGGGTAAAGGGGAAAAGATATTTTTAGCTCACCTTGTTTGTGAATATATCCTCCATATTAGGCTGCTATGCACAGACTCCAGCCCGGCAGCTGGGCAGCAAAGTCACCGAGAAAAAGGGGATTTCAGCATCCACTTGATGTTGAGATTAAAACATGACTTTTAATGATAACATTTAAAATTGAAAGAAAAATCATACAATTATGAAATAAAATGTGGGGGAATAAGAAGGGAAGTGAGGAGTGGGTGGGGAGAAAGGACATCTGTCTATGTGTTTCGAGCTCTGGGCTCTTAGTCCTGACACCACTGCTCCCATAGAAGTGGATGGTGCAGGGTTACGCATTACACCATTGCTTCCATAAGTGGACAAAGCAGGGTCACACATTACACCACTGCTCCCATAGAAATGGATGGAGTGGGGGTCATATATTATACCACTGCTCCCTAAGAAATGTGTGACCCCCACTCCGACCATTTCTATGGGAGCAGTGGTGTAATGTGTGACCCTGTTGTATCTACTTCCATGAGAGTAGTAATATAGTGGACGGAGCAGGGTCACACATTACACCACTGCTCCCATAAAAGTGGCCGGAGTGGTATCACAAGAAGCGTAGCTAAAGTTTTGAAGCAGTGGGGGAAGAAGGGGGGGCAAAACTTTTGAGTGGGACCCTAACAAAGTAACCCTGATTACAACTACTGTGACACATCCTAATAGTGGATGTAGGGGAACCTCAGCAGATCACCGGGCTGTTACTAAAAATATATAAAATACTCCATATAGTATAATGCATCCCATAGTCCTTCATATAGTATAATGAACTCCACATTGGCCTCCATATAGTATCATGCATTTCCCATAGGCCTCCATATAGTATAATGCACTACCCACATTTCTCTATATCGTATAATACACTCCCCATAGGCCTATATATAGTATAATGCACTCCCTATAGACCTCCTTATAGTATAATGCACTCCCCATAGGCCTCCATATAGTATAATGCACTCTCCACAGGCCTCCATATAGTATAATGCACTACCCACATTCCTCTTTATAGTATAATGCATTCCCCATAGGCCTATATATGCTATAATACACTCCCCATAGACCTCCATACAGTATAATGCACTCCCCATAGGCCTCTATATAGTATAATGAACCCTCATAGGCCTCCGTACAGTATAATGCACTCCCTATAGGCCTCCATATAGCATAATGCACTCCCCATAGGACTCCATACGGCATAATGCACTCCCCATTAAAATGTGTATATATATATATATAATCAGATGTTTTAATGTGGAGGCTTTGCACCCACCATACTAACTATACTGTACTGTTTCCTTTTTCGTTATATATACAGTGGGTATGGAAAGTATTCAGACGCTTTAAATTTTTCAGTCCTGTCAGCACACATGCCCTGGGCTCGGGCTGACCTTCCTTTGCTAATGACTGTAATCTGAAGTCCCAAACATATGTATGGTGGATATACAGAGGGTACATAAAGTATTCAGAGCCCTTTAAATTTTTCACTCTTTGTTTCATTGCAGCCATTTGGTAAATTCAAAAAAGTTCATTTTTTTCTCATTAATGTACACTCTGCACCCCATCTTGACTGAAAAAAAAACGAAATGTAGAAATTTTTGCAAATTTATTAAAAAAGAAAAACTAAAATATCACATGGTCATAAGTATTCAGACCCTTTGCTCAGTGTTGAGTAGAAGCACCTTTTAAGCTAGTACAGCCATGAGTCTTCTTGGGAATGATGCAACAAGTTTTTCACACCTGGATTTGGGGATCCTCTGCCATTCTTCCTTGCAGATCCTCTCCAGTTCCGTTAGGTTGCATGGTGAATGTCGGTTCTGCATCCTCTTCCCTCTTAAGGGAACTAGTTTGCCAATATGGCCGGTACTTAGCTTCTCTGCTTGATGTCGCCTTGGAATGCCTACCCGGGGCACTCTGTCTCACAGTTTTCCTTTCCATCCATCTTTTTCCATCCTGGCCCATTATAAACTCAGGGCCGTAATGCTAGGCGTCCTGTTCCAGGACCAATCTCTGGTAAATCACTTTGTCCTTCTATCGCTTTTCCTTTCAATGCTCAGGATCACATAATCCACTGTTATGTTTTGGTAGCTGAGGAGGCATGAGCAAAAAACCGCAAAGGCAGCTAAACACCAGAGAGTTTGAAACTAATAGGTTGCAGGCCCCTAAACTAACCGCACAACTAGAATCAGCCGTGGGACGTTCCTACGGTGCCCTAGACGCCTTGTCACAGCCGGAGAGATAGCTACCCCTGAAGATGGAAATAGGAAAGTTAACTGCCCCGGAGTAGAGCCCCAAATGAATAGGAAGCCCCAAAACATATAATGGCGGTTGGACAAGATGAAAAAATGTGAACAATGGTGCAGTGGTCTCAAGGGGCGCCAAAGGAACAATGGACAATTTAATAAATAATAACCGAACTTTATTCTTCCTCCAATACCACTGCAACAACGTGTTTCGACGGTCCAAACCATCTTCTTCTGGTGGGGTAAAGGAGAATCTTACAATGCATTGCATTACAGTGCATTGGCTTTTTTTAATTAAAAAAATTATGCCTGTGTGTCTACACATGCGCCCTTTTTCTTTTCTTTTTTTCACAAGATGAAAACACAAACACAGACAGAAAATAGAATGAGCAAACGCTGGGGCCAAAACTGTCTAGATAGGACAGCACAGGAGAGAATACTGTCTGCAACCCAGAAAAACCCTAGGAAAAACTCCAACACTTCTGAATCCAAAAACGCTGAGACCACACAGTCTCGACCACCTATATCAGATCTCTGGTGTGAACACGCAGCTATCCAGCAGTAAAAAATCACAAGGACTGAGCAAAAGAACAAATACAAAAAGAGAACAGAGAACAGTGCAAGCCCCCCAAAGGGGACCCGGCTGAACTCAAAAAGCAAAGCAGCAAAAACCAGGAAAATCAAACAACAGTAATAAAAACTGAAAGTACCTTATCTGAATGCTAGCAGGAGACAGCAGAAAGGCAAGCTAAATTCCAACCAAGACCAGGAAGAACAATTGATCACCGGCGAGGATCATGGGAGGTCAGCTCACTTATATCAGGCCAGTCCGTCCCACCTGATATCAACTCCCCAACAGCAGGTGGTGGACCCCTGCCATCCAACATAGGTTCAATACCCTCAGCAACCACCAGAGGGAGCTTCAGCTCCGAAGTCGTCTCCAAGACATTCACAACAATCCACTGCCTCTGTCTCCTCTCACTTTGGGGACACCCAACTCATGCGGCTCTGCTGAGTACTCAGACCAAAGGTCTGCTCTAGCTGCATGCTAGGCCCTGTCTGACTCACTACCAGTAAGTACTCTCTGATCTTGATACATAGTCCCTTCCTGTCTGAGTCAGTCCCAACTTTTAACTCTATCGATACCTACTCGCTACCTGTTGCTAGGCAGATAACACCAACACTAATAACACATACCATAAAACACATTATATATCATAACAGTACTCGTATTTTCAAGGAGGAACGTGGGCAGTATATCCGTCTCCTTACAATATAACACAAAAAGCCTGGGTGTAAGAGCAGTAACCATACTGTAGATACAATACAGAGTATAACTAGTGACTATCTTCCAGCAGGCGCCTCTTGGCTTTGTTGGTCACATACGGTACGTTCCTAAATTGGAGTAATGATGTTAGCAGCACTGTGGAATCGATTCCCTAAGGATTAATATGGTTAGGGAGCAACTCTGCACCTCCCACATCACATGTAAAGTCATTTCAGATGCTGAGCTTGACTATGATGAAAGTGTTGGTAGGACTACTGTTGTTGGAAGCATTCGCACCTGCTTAGTGCATCAGAGTGCCTTCATTAGCTAATCTACAACCCACAAAAAAGTTTTTTATATCATGTACAAGTAACGTACATGGTGAAGGATGCACTCCACGCTGAACCTGCAACAAATTTATTAGTCTGATTTTTATTTATTGGCAATGCTTTGTATTAATTAGTAATCTTGCAATTGTCACACTGACCACTTGGACTTTTTGTCACGCTGTATAGCAGATATATATATATGATGTCAGT
>VIAB01040193.1:12196-22711 GCA_009801035.1 Oophaga pumilio
GAGGATAACACCCACCACTTTTTCTCAATGTGCTTCATCTGCCTGGAGCACCAAAATGCCTTGTCTTACCCCTGATGAGATGCCATGGCAGTGATGTTATAGTCTATGGTCCATTGGTTCTGGGATTCAATGGTCAGATAGCACAATTCTCTTTAAGGACATTGGCTCTTTTTACCTTACAGTTATATATGACATGTGACAATTAATTTTTCTTACAGTCTAATGACTTTTACATTGCTGCTAATTTCTTTATGCCTCAGGAGATAAAGTATATCCCCCTTCTCAATATCCTGTGTGGATGTACGACAGCTGCCTGCAGCAGGAGCCTCCCCCTCTGCAATATTTACAGTAGGACAAAATGTGCTAAGATACATTCTTTGTTCAAGGAGTCAAAGATTCAGTGAGCCACCAGCTAAAAATCAGCAGCAGATTAACCCTTTTATTCTCTTTAGGACTACATGACTAATTGACTGGTTAGTCCTCCACATTTCTGGAATGACGTTGGAGGCAGTGGTCACTGTACATCATGTCCGTGGTCAGACCGTGGGGATGATGGTCTCATAATGTAGGGTTATAACATGTGGGAGCCCGATATCCAATAATTGGAAGAACGTAGAGGTTTGGGGGTTGCTACATTGTGACAATCTTGTAGGTTGAATAAGGGGAGATGTAAAGCATGTAATTGGCACCAGGTGCTTGCTGGGCATATGCCTATGGCAACGAAAAGAATTGTTGCTAGAAATTATTATGCAGAGCAAATACCATCATAGAAAGTCTTTCACATTGCTGCTAGAAAGCAGTGGATTCATTTTTGAATTGTCCCGGGTTCCGCTTCTTTCCTCTGGGTCTGCTGCTGTCTGTTGTGCTCCACGTCGGATTTTGCAAGTTGCCTGGCGCGGAACAATGACATCATCTCCCTAGACTTATTTAAGGCCTATTAAGAAACACACTTGTGTCTTGGGATTAAGACTGCTGCTCCTGAGATTCTTGTGCGTGCCAAATCCTCACTGCCCTTGTGCCTTCTTCCTTGTTGCATCAACGCCCAGGGTCCATGTTCCCACCTGGACCTGAAGCCTAGAGAATCCACCTCACCAGGTGAGCCTAAGGCTGGTTTCACACTTCCGTTTTTCCCCTTGCGGTGCCCCCGGCATTTTCCCGCAGCGCCGCATCTGAAAATCTGATGCGCCGCATGCGGCTTTTTTCGCATTGACATGCATTAGCGCCGGATGGCGCCGAATGTCAATGCGTTGCATGCGGTTTTGTCCGGATGCGGCGCAAATGTAGATTGCGGCGTCCGGAAAAAACGCTGCATGTAACGTTTTTTTGTTTTGCCGGATGGTTTCTTATCTCTCCAAGCATCAGAAACCATCCGGCAAAAAACCGCATTTTGCCCGCCGGAAGTGTGAAAGCTTTTCACACGCGGCGCTGCGGCAAAATGCCGGGGGCGCCGCTTAGGCGCCCGCCGGATGTGTGAAAGAGGCCTTACAAGTGCTCAAGTGAATCCTCCTTGTGTACCAGCCGACTGCGCCGGTTGCCTATTTTGGATAAGTGCATCCAAGTAAGAAAGAGACATTGATGAAGATTTATCACGAGCAGAATTTTTTAAGACAGTTTCATGTTAGGCTGTAATGCTGCAATTTGAGAAATTTGCCACATCCTTAATATAACACTGTTTATGAAACTTTTTAAAAAGTCACAGTTCACAAATCTGGCTTGCACCTATCTGGCGTAATACTTTCCCGCCAACAAAAGTGTTGAGATTGGTAAAAAAAAATTTAAAAGTCAAAAATTATTGCGGAAAAATTATGCATCAAAATTTGAGACATTTCGACCACATAAAAATAATGCAAAAACCTTGAAAAATTTCCCCCTCCAATTTGTACACAATTAAGCGAGGTGCGTAGAGGAAAAGACCCAAGTGGGAGCCAAGTACGTGCTCCCCTGTTTGGGAAAGTGGCGCATAGCAACCATTGTACATTTGTAGTTATCACGTTAATGCGACAGTCCTTGAGTGGCCAATGATGGATCTACGGGCATCACACAAACTCTACAAATGTTATCTTCTGGCACTGTTTCCTTGAGTCTGCTGCACTTTGCATGGCATGTAGTGATGAGCGAATGTACGCGGGTAAGGTGTTATCCCATGCTCGTGTTCTGGGTGTCTTCGGCGTGCTCCAATAATATGTTTGAGTCCCCGCGGCTATTCGACAGTCACAACACATGCAGGGATTGTCTAACAAACATGTGTTGAGGGTGTCGGACAGCAGCGTGGACTCGAACATATTTTTCGAGCACGCCGAAGACACTCAGCACACGAGCATGGTGGGATAACACTTTTCCGGGCCCGTTTGCCCATCACTAGTGGCATGTCCTCCACTTCACACACCTCATTGTGTCAGCATTGCTCCACCGGGCCGGCCAGGTAATACTGAACATGTATAGGATCTCACACGAATAAAATCATGTGGGAGCATGCCGGTGATTAATCTTTACTCTGGTGTCCTGAGTCAGACTCTCATGTGGGTGCTGCCCTGTAAGAGTGAGTCATGGCCGCCGTGTCATACGCCAGGGGGCACAGAGGGAGGGTCAGCGCTGTGATAAGGCTTTCTGCTTACTTTATGACCTGTTATAGGATGGGCCATGGATGAGGTGAAAGTGAAATGATCAGTACTGATTTCACGGGGAGAAAATGCCACCTTCAGGCAGTGAGTCAGGTTTCCGTGTGTCACGTGTGCACCTACAGGTCTAACAGGAGAGAAACCTGATTGTGTGGACCCAATAAGCTGAAGAACGGCAACCGACACAATGCGCTACCAGAACTGCACTTTAACCTCTTCCCACTGAGGCAATTTTCGTTTTTTTCATTTTTTTTCCTCCCTCTTTTTGTTTTTCCATCAACACAGCCGTATGAGGTTCTACTAGGTTGTGTAAGGAGTTGGAGTTTTTTCATGCAATGTACTGAAAATGGTAAAAAAAAGTTACGAGTGTGCTTTAATGTTGGCAATTCAGCTTTGCTTTTCAGGTTTTATTTTTACAACTTTCCCTGTCTGGTAAAAATGATTTTTTTGGGTCAGTGCAATCATATCGATACCAAAATTGTATAATTTTTATTGAAAAAAAATCAGATTTGGCAAAATAAAATTTTGTTTGTGAGGCCCCTAAACTTCTTTATTTTTCTGTTGATGGAGCTGAGTGAGGACTTGTTTTTTACGGGTCGAGCTGTATTTTTTTTTTTTGCTACGATTTTGACTACATACAACAGTTTCGTAACTTTGTACATTTTTTTCTGGAAAGTACAGAGGGTGAAAAACAGCGAATCTGATTTTTTCATTTCTTTACTACGTTTATCTTACAGCTTAAATAATTTTATGTTTTACAAGAACTGATTTTTTTTTACAGAAGTAACGATTGCAGAGTATATTATTTATTTCACTTTATTTTTTAGTCTCCCTAGGGAATTTGAACTACATACTGCAATACCTATCTCCTGTGATGCAGCAATAAAGACCTTCACCTGGCCTCCTGTTGTCTTGCCAGTTCACCGGCACCCTATGATCACATCCCTGTGATGTGTAAAAATGATTTTTACATGTTAGTGCTCACATTTAGTTGATAAAATTGCACCAAGTTTCAGCCTGCAATCTTCATATCTTCATTAATTTTCACACCCCTTGATATGCAGTTTGCAGCCTGATTCACGTTTCAGATTTTGCTCTTGCGTAAATGTTGTAACGTGGAAGATCGAGCTGCAGGTGCCTGCATTGAGCCGGGTCCGGAACTGTCGAGGCTGCGTCCCATGTTGCCCGAGGGAAAGAATAGGGGACAGGACAGGTCCCATGACCCGGGAAGAGGGGGCGTGTTTAAGCCTGAAAGGGAGCTGGAAGCGCGCGAAGCGGCAGAGTTTCCCGTCGTCAGGGAGAGTGCAGCAGGGTGAGCAGCGCACTCCGCATCCAGCACAGCAGAGCTGAGATGGGCCGTGTCCACATTTACCTGCACTCTCCAGCGGGACTGTGACTGAGGAGAGCGCCGTGAGCCTGGATAAGCATCAGGCAGCGCTCGTACGGAGAAGTGTGGGCCAGCGACAGGACTCTGGGGCGCGTTTATGGACTAGGGGCTCAGCCAGAAGATGGATCACTAATACTGCACCCCTACATAGCAACCTGTGGCACCAACCTAGAATTCAAAGCATTCTATGGTTGCTTTAATCATGTAATTCATCGACCACAAGGTGGGCAATCATCGCACCCTGCACCGTTCCAAGAAAAATCGCTAGTGGGGATGGTGAACAGGGGAAAATGTGACGCCATACAAATTGGTGGCGCCCCTTCCCCTCACCCAATCTACATTTCTGCCTTCAACCACTAATGTAATGATAGGAAATGAAGATGTATCAGTCACACACAATTCCTGGTACCTGACCTTGACACTATCTTTTGTACTGAAGTGTCTAATGAGCGTGTGCAAAGCCACTGTGAAGGGAGGAGGAGGTGAGCTGTGACATCATCTATTGTGATTGGTAGGTCATGTATTATAAGCTGTGTATAGAGGTCTTACCTTACATTGTAACCCTGCCTCTGATGACAATGAACCTGCTGAAAACTTCCTGAAAGGACAGGTCTAAAAAAGCCCCAGTGGCCAGTGTGAAAATTGCAAGATTACTAATATATTGTTCTTTTCAATTGAACTGATTTAAACAATAGGTCATTTTCTGAGGATAGCTTCCCTCTAAGACTAGGATTAAATGAATTTTAAGTTTTATTTTTTATTTCAGCTCTTAAACCCACGAGGCCTCCCCAGATGCAACTGAATTAACTATATTATGCAGAACTAATGGTCTATATGTCAGATCGGTGCATTCATCAGCCATGATGAGGTTTTATATTTCAGCCCCTACAATGGCCGTTCCCTATATTAAACCTGTTTTGTGTCGCCGCTTTATAATTATTAGGAAGTGCAGCTGCGGAGGTTGGGAACCACTTTCTGCGTCCTTCCAGCGACATAAAGGGTATCACACAGACAGAGGACTGGATCTGATTACCGGGCGGCCCGACATCAAAGCCGAGAGACCAAATCCTGAGCTGTTTCATCTGGACCTAGGATGTAGACAAGCGAGCATGTGAATGCGGGGTCACAGCACAGGACGCGGGCACGCACGCTAACATTTGTCGCATTAACTTGTATTACACCTAGACTTTGTTTTATGTCCCAGCAATCCGATTCATCTGTCAGAAATCACCTCTGTGTGAAAGGAAACGGCTGGGACAATCCGTGCAGCTCACTGCTTCAATCTCTTTTTAATAACCCCTAATCTCTTACCTGTAACCCTTCTGTGACAAAACGTATCACCAATAGAAAAATAAAAGGTTGGTGCAACTTCATTTTATGTATGGAATGTTTTTTTAAAAGGACAATACAGTTTTAAGTTTAACCCCTTCCCGATCAAGCTATTTTAAAAAAAAAATTATTTCGTCTCTATTTTTTTTTTCTTCTTCTCCTCTTTCTTCTCCTTTTCCTTCTTTTTCTCCTTCTTCATCTTTTTCTTCTTCTCCTTCTCCTTCTTCTCCTTCAGCTTCTACTTCCTCTTCTTTAGCTTCTCCTTCTTCTCCTTCCTCTCCTTCTTCAGCTTCTCCTTCTTCTCCTTCCTCTTATTCTCCTTCTTCTCCTTCTTCTTCTCCTTCTTCTCCTTCAGCTTCTCCTTTTTCTCCTTCTTCTCCTTCAGCTTCTACTTCTTCTCCTTCTTCTTCTCCTTTTTCTTCTTCTTCAGCTTCTCCATCTTTTTCTTCTTCTCCTTCTTCTTGTCCTTCTCCTTCTTCTCAATTTTCTCCTTCTTCCTCTTCTCCTTTTTTTTCTTTCTTCTTCTTCTTCACCTTCTCCACCTTCTTCTTTTTCTTCTTTTCCTTCTTCTTTTTCTTCTTTATTCTTCTCTTTCTTTTTCACCTTCTCCTTCTTCTTCTTATTCTTCTTCTCCTTCTTCTTTTCCTTCTCTTCCTTCTTTTTCTTCTCTTTCTTCTTCTCCTTCTCCTTCTTTTCCTTTTTTCCTTCTTCTACTTCTTCTTTTTCTTCTCCTTCTTCTTCTTCTCATTTTTCTTTCTTCTCCTTGTTCTTTTTCTTCTTCTCTTTCTTCTTCTTCTTCTCTTTCTTCTACTTCTTCTGCTTCTTCTTCCATGTAAATAGCCATATGTGGGCTAGTTTTTTTGTGTGGCTACAAGTTGCATTTTTGAATGACACCATTCATTTAATCATATTGTATACCAGGAAAAAAATTCCAAGTACAAGGAAATTGTGAAAAACAGTGCAATTCCACAATTGTTTTTTTTATTTTATTTTTTTATTTACCATGTACATTATACAGCAAAAAAATGACCTGGTAATATGATTCTCAAAGTAAGTATGATTACAAAGATATCAAACGTATATTTTTTTTATTTAAGTCACAAAAATAAATTAGGAAATTTGTAAAAAAAAACTCTTGTAACGCCAAATTTACGAAACCCGTAACGTTTTCAGTTTTTGGTCTATATAGGGCTGTTTGTGAACTTTGCACTCCAAGCTGAATTTTTATTGAAACCATTTTGGGGTAGATATGACATTTTTATCGCCTCTTATTGGATTTTTTTGCACTGTTGAGTCATTACGTTAGAAAAAACATAATTCTGGTAGATTTTTTTTCTGATTACAGCACTTACTGATTGGACTAATTTTATATTTTGATCTGACTTTTTAAAATTTTTAATTTCTCTATTTTTAATGGAGGAAAAAGAGGGTGATTTTAACGTGTATACATTGTGGTGTAGTGACCCCTGATGCAGCTAGGGGGCACTGTGTATGCTCCTCGAGATATGCATGGAAGCATGGTTTGTGTTGTGGTAAAGGACCTGTGATGAGGTCATGACCAGGTGACCTAACCATGTGATCCTGACCTCATCTGTGGGCGGGGTTACGCTTATGTAACGAAGTGTGCTTGGCACCTGTTAGAGAGTGTGTGGGAGTCTGCCAGTGTGGACAGGCTTCCATGTGTCCAAGGCAGGACATTACAGAGAGGTCTCTGTGACTGAAGAGCGAGGCTCCAGGCAGGAGCTGAAGCATTGAAGAGTGTATTGTATGTTACCATATGGTTTATGATGTAATAAACCTAAAGACTTTTTGCATAAGAAAGTGTCTCCTGAATTACCTCTGAAGCAGCCGAGTGAGGAAAACCTTACAACATATATATATTATTTTTTCATATTTTTAAACAACATTCCATTTTTATTGTATTTATTATTCCCCTTAGAGCAGGGTTCCCCAACTCCAGTCCTCAAGGCCCACCAACAGGTCATGTTTTCAGGATTTCCTTAGTATGGCCTAGGTGATAATTGCATCACCTGTGCAATACAAAGGAAATCCTGAAAACATGACCTGTTGGTGGGCCTTGAGGACTGGAGTTGGGGAAACCTGCCTTAGAGGACTTGAATCTTAGACCCAGGGACAGGCATACTGCCAGTGCAGCTGCACCAGGGCCCGGATGTGGAGGGGGGCCCTTGTAGGCAGGCAGGAACGGCGTCAACACTCAGCGCGTGTTGGGACCCACTCGACGTTGGGGACACCAGCATACTATGGCGCCTGAGAGTCAGGGGGCCCCCCTGTGTTTTAAACTGTTTAAAATACTTACCTCTCCCTGTTCCTCCGCAGCTCCGGTCTCTTCCGCGTCTTGTGACTCTCTGACATCTCAGTGCAGAGGGTGCAATGATGTCACTACAGTGCGCCCTGTGCTGAGTCAGAAGATGCTGAGAAGACCGGCCCTGCAGTGGCAAGAGGGAGAGGTAAGTATTTATTTTTTTATGTATGGAGCATTATATTGGGGCCCATTCTGTTTGGAGCATTATATGGAGCCCAATATTCTGCATAGAGCATTATATGGGGCCCATTATTCTGTATGGAGCATTAAATGGGACCCATTATTCTGTATGTAGCATTATATGGGCCAGTTATTCTGTGTGGAGCATTATATGAGGCCAATTATTCTGTATGGAGCATTATATGGGGTCCATTATACTGTATGGAGGGTTATAAGGGGCCCATTATTCTGTATGGAGCATTATATGGAGTCCATTACTCTATATGGAGCATTATATGGGGTCCATTATTCTGTGTGGAGCATTATATGGGGTCCATTATTCAGTATGGAGCATTATATGAGGCCCATTATTCTGTATGGATCATTATATGGGGCCAATTATTCTGTGTGGAGCATTATATGAGGCCAATTATTCTGTATGAAGCATTATATGGGGCCAATTATACTGTATGGAGTGTTATATGGGGCCCATTATTCTGTTTGGAGCGTTATATGGAGTCCATTATTCTGTATGGAGCATTATAGGGGGTCCATTATTCTGTGTGGAGCATTATATGGGGTCCATTATTCAGTATGGAGCATTATATGAGGCCCATTATTCTGTATTGGACATTATATGGGGTCCATTATTTTGTATGGATCATTAATGGGATCCATTTTTCTAAATGGAGCATTATATGAGGCCCATTATTCTGTATGGAGCACTATATGGGGTCCATTATTTTGTATGGATCATTAACGGGATCCGTTTTTCTATATGGATCATTATATGGGGTCCATTATTCTGTATGAAGCACTACTGTATATGGGCTCATTAAACTGTATGGAGCACTATGTGGGGCTCATTATACTGTATAAAGCAATATATTGGCTCATTATACTGTGTGGAGCATTTTGTGGGGTTCATTGTACTGTATAAAACACTACTATAGTGTATGTGGGGCTCATTATGCTGTATGGAGCACTATATGGGGCTCGTACTGTATGGGGCTCATTATATTGTATGGAGCATTATATGGAGCTCACTATACTGTATGAATCACTACTGTATATGGGGCTCATTATACTATATGGAACACTATATGGAGCTCATTATACTGAATGGAGAAATATATCAGACCCATTATACTGAATGGAGCAATATATGGAGTACATTACACTGTATGGCGCATTATATGGGGTCCATTATACTGTATGGAACACTATATGGGGCCCATTATACTGTATGAAGCATTATATTGGCCAATTAGTATAACCCCTTTCTGACATAGGTCATATATTTAAGTATGGGTGTATTGCACAGCCTCAGTATCTCAGCCCACTCCATACATGACAGGTGAAGGCTGTATTATACTGTTGGCACCTGCCTCTAAAAGCAGTGACCAGGTTAGCTTTGATGGCTGTTGTTTATCCATTTATCTGCCACTGTCCATATCTTACAGGTGCATTTAAATGAATCTGCATGTTCATCGTCCCCACTTCCTCCCTCAAGGAGTTTGGGGATCGCTGATGAAAGAACAGGAGAAGTCTCAGAAGATTGGAGAAAGGCAAATGTCCCTATCTTCAAAAAAGAAAGGAAGATGGAGTCAGGAAATTATAGGCCAGGAAAGATCTTTGAACAAATTATTAATTAGCATGTATGTAAGTGCTTGGATAAGAATACAGTAGTTAAACAGAGCCAGCATGGGCTTGTAGCAAAGAAGTCATGCCAGACTAATCTAATTTCCTTCTATGACGGAATCACTGACTGGGTGGATCAGGGAAACACACAGTAGATATAATATATCTCAACTTCAGCAAAGTATTTGATAAGACTACGGTTAGGTGGATTCAAAAATGGCTCAGTGGTCGTACTCAACAAGTGCTAATAAATGGTTGCATATCCAATTGTAAGTGTTTCAAGTGGGGTACCACAAGGCTTTGTCATGGCCCCAGTGTTGTTCAGCATTTATATAAATGATCTACAGTAGATAAGGGAACGGAAGGTAAACTTATCAAATTTGCTGATGATGTAAAGCTAGGAGGGATAGCTAACACTAGAGAAGACAAAGGATTTAGAAGGATCTAGATAAGCTTGAACAATGGGCAGCGACTAATAGAATGGTATTTAACAGGGAGAAATGCAAGATTCTATATCTGAGCAAGAAAAGCGAAAATTACATCTATAGAATATGAGGAATAGAACTAAGCAACAGTACGTCTGAAAAAGACTTGGGTATACTAATAGATTACAGACTGCACATGAGTTAACAGAGTGATGCAGCTGCAAGAAAGGCAAACACAGTTCTAGGATGTATTAAGAGAAGCATACAGTCTAGATCATGTGAAGTCATTATTGCCCTCTCTACTCCTCCTCGTTCAGACCTCATCTGGAATACAGTGTCCAGTTCTGGGAACCACATTTTAAAAAAGACATCGAAAAACTGGAGCAAGTTCCGAGAAGAGCTACCAGGATGGTGAGCGGACTGCAAAGTGTATGTCCTACAAGAAACGGTTAAAAGATCTGGGAATGTTTAGCTTCCAAAAAAGAAGGCTAAATGCAGACTTAATAGATGTCGTCAAATATCTGAAGGGATGTCGCAGTGTAGAGGGATCATCCTTATTCTTATTTGCACAATGAAACATGAGAAGCAATGGAATGAAACTGTAATTGAGAAGATACAGATTAGAGTGGAACA
>VIAB01040198.1:3519-22709 GCA_009801035.1 Oophaga pumilio
TGCAGGACAAAGCAGGAAGCAGGCTGACTTCCAAAAGAGACCAGAAAGCAAAAAATCACCAGCGAGGATCATGGGAAGGTTACTCACTTAAATCTCCCTAGTCAACAACACCAGATTGCCAATCATCGCTCCCAGCTGATGAACCTCTGTTAGCCAAAGCAGCTTCATTACTATCAGCAGCCACCAGAGGGAGCCCAAACTAAGAAGTCAGATCCAGAGCATTCACAACAACTGACATAATCAGTGTCTGGTTTTCCCACAAAAACAGGAAGTCTTTTTTAGTTGCGGCCAAGGTACCAGCGGGGTCCATGGCCTGATTATACTGTGACGACTCCTGGAGTGGACTCTCTGGGTCATGATACTAACCCACCCTGGGCGAGCTGACCTAGTGAGAACCACCCCTATAAAGAGAGCGTCAGGGGCAGGCCCAGGGGAATAAAGTACCATGACTGCTGGAACCAGGTGGCCGGCTCACAGAAGACAGGACTATGCAAGGTGTGGAAGTGAGCAAAGCGTGGACACGGCGAAGAGTGTAAGGCGTGTGTTCGAGGGCACGCAGAGTACAGGACAGTGAAAGGCGCATACACGGGGTACGCAGAGTACAGGACAGTGGCAGACGTGTACACGAGGGTAAGCAACAGAGAGGGGAGCGTATAGCAAGTGCCGAGAGGCACGCTTGGGTAAGAGACAAAACACGACGCGTGCGTGGAAGCATGCCTGGGTACAACGCAAGGCAGAGCACGTGCTGGGAAGCACGCCGAAGTACAAGGCAAGGCAGGGTGCGCGCTGGGAAGCACGCCAATGTACAAGGCAAGGCAGGGTGCGCGCTGAGAAGCACGACGAGGTACAAGGCAAGGCAGAGCGTGCACTGGGAAGCACGTTAGAGCACAAGGCAGGGGACCTGAGCTCAGAGAGCAGCCAAACAGGGACCAAGCAGGTCTAGCTACGAAGCACAACAATAATCAGGCGCCACCTACAAGAAGAGGCGGACAGATATAGGGCAAGTGTGCTGGAACTTCCAGGTCAGGTCCTCCAGGACCATAGATACATCATAGATGGAGCGGCCATAGTCAGGCTCAGGAACGCATGCACGGTGGACAAGGATCTGGAGTCGAGTGAACAGCCACAGGGTCAAGCGCAGGAGGTGCACGTGCGCACTCGACGTGATGACGTTGGGTGCTGAGCCCCGGCACCAGAGGAATGCGGTGAGAGCGGCATGACAGAGGTCTTCCAACAAGTTACTGCAGTCAATCCGATAGTGTCCGAACTCAGATGGATAAAATCATTAGAGATTAGGAAGAACCAGAATAATGTAAAATTATGGAAGAATGTGATATTGGTTTGAAATATTATGATTTTATTTTGCAAAGTGTTTATTTTTCCCCTATCTTTACCCTCACAGGCATGGACTCTTTTATATGTATAATCTAGTGATGCAATTATCACTAGATTATAAGTAGTCACCTACTTGTTTAACCTCTATTCACACCCCTGCCATAATAGGGCCCTATAGGGTGAACAGGGAGAGCCATCGGGGAGCGGGGGCGCCACTGCGCAGGTTCTAGGGTGCCAACCTCCACTGTCAGGTAGGGGCAAGTAGGCCAGCATAGGGGTAGGCACCTCCCTATTGTGATCATCCTGTTTTTTGTGGTGGTATGATGCAATGTTGGTATAATTAGTTTTTTCGATTTTAATATTGGATAATAAAGTTTGTATATTTTATGGTATATGTAAGGGGTTTACTGTGAGCTGGTTAAACAATTCTTCTTTTGAGTATATTTGAAAGAACTGAGAATCAATTGGATTTTTAGCTTAGCTGACACTCCTGCCCATATTTTCCTACTGTAAGATTCTAGCAGGAACGTGGGATGCAGTGACGAGCAGGAGATAGAACAAGAGTTTAAGGGGAAACTTTATGAGGAGGATTAGCTTATCAAAAAAACAATACTCCACACAGGGAGTTTGCAGATCAAAACAATGCAGTTAAAGGGGAAACAAACAATGAATATGCAATACAAGTAACGTTCAGTAAAGTAATAGATCAACTTATCAGTCTGTGGCTCCCAGACGAAGGCAGTTGACAGATCCTTCGACGTCGACGCAGGTGAAATGAGAAGACTCTGAAACGATCCCGGATGTAATTGAAGCAATGCCTCTGTAATGAAACAGAGGCTCCTGGAGTCTTCAGCTGCGATTTCCCGATCTCGGTGCACGGAGTTGCACAGGCAGTAGAGGATGGTAAAACAAATGCAACACGGAGTTCCGTAGGGGGAATTGCCGCCGAGTCTGCAGAGTCAGTGTGTCGACTGTGGTAAGTCAGGTGTTGTCTGTCGGTTACCAAGCCAGGTGGTGAACAGTCAGGGTTCTCAGGAACAAGAGTCTGTAAGGTACCCGGCTCTTTGGCTAAACAGGCTGCACTGGTTGGGGAGGATAGGCCGCAGTGTAGGCCTGATGCTTGGCGCGGGACAGTAGAGACGGAGTTCACCTTCTCCTCAGGTGGTCGCTGACTTCCCGCCAGAACTCCCCTATTGGCGCACTCACCCCCTTTTATATCTTCCCTGCCCCCTGTAGTCAGGTTGCAGAATCTACTTCCCCCCGCAACAATGGTGACAGTCCCGTTGGTGCCAGCCCAGACACACGAAACTGCCCTGGCCCGGTCCATCCTCCTACATTCCACCACTCCTTTCGCTCGCCATTCCATGGGCAAGAATTCACAAGAACTACGCGGGCGTTTTCTTCTCTTCCGTATTTTTCGTTGCCAAATAAATTGATTCGGTTCATAACAATTGGGGGGTTTGCCAGCTGTTGTTTGTTTGGAGCGCCATAAATTAGAAGGAGTAGTGGAGTCTTCTGGGCTGATGGAATCCGTTGGCACTGTAGGAGGTTCAGCCTTGTCTGCACTTTCTGAAACGTCTACCTGAGGGACTTGGATCTCCTGTCCTGTACACTTCCACTTCCTCTTCTTCTTCCACCTTGATGACAGGAACTGACTCGGGGGTCTCAGGTATCTCTTCTACTGGTACTGGATCTTTGGATAAGCAGGGCCGGAGCATGTTTCGATGAACTACTCGAGTCGTAGAGGTGCTATCTCCTTCAGGTTGAATCTCATATACGGCCTTCGGGGCTGACCCGCCTTTATACTCGATAGGGGTCTTTTTCCCAGCGACTCTCTAATTTACCTTGAGGGCGTTTGTCCCACACTAGGATGCGGTATCCAATTTGAAGTTCTGCTGTCTGTGGCGGGGCCTTTTCCGCCTGTTCTAATTCTCGGAGTCTGGTCTGTACTAATCGATGCAGGGTCTGTCGATGTTCCCGGACCCATGAGGACACCCCTACCCATGAGCAGTCTTATTCTGGATATAACTCTAACTCGGTGATTCCTTTTCCATCTCGGAAAACAGGAGGGAATAGGGAGTAAAACCCGTCGTACTATGTACTTGATTGTTATAGACCCAGACTAATTCAGGAACAAATTCAGACCACCTGGCCTTCCGATCCTCTTCCAAAGTTCTCAGCATTTGAATCAGCGTACGATTGAAGAGTTCACAGGCGCCGTTACCCTGGGGATGATAGGGTGTGGTCCGAGATTTGTCATTCTGATACATGTGATGCAGCTCTTCCATCACCTTTCCCAAAAAACAGGCCCCCTGGTCTGAATGGATCCGTTTCGGACAGCCATAAATTTGGATAAAATGTTTACAGATGGCATATGCAGCTGATTCCGCAGTTTGATCTCTAGTGGGGGTCACTACAGCAAACTTCGTGAAATGATCCACCATAACCAAGCAATGTTCATATCCCTGGTAAGCAGGTCCAATGGTTAAGTAGTCGATCATCAATACTTATAAGGGAGCGGATGTCACAATGCGCTGTATCAGAGCTTTTTGTTCAGGGAGTTTCGCCAATTCACAGGTTCGGCAAACTCTGCATGTCTCTTCAACTACTGCCTTCAACCGAGGGTGATACACGAATCGCTGCAACCACTGAAAAGTCTTTTCCTGGCCAAAATGGGCTCCCTTTTCATGGGCATCAGTCGAAATTTTGGTCAACAGGGTCTCTGGAACTAGGACTTGCCAGGCCGCTCCCAGCTCTCTCTGAAGTTGTATTTTCCGGTATAGCAACCCATTCTTCATATGGAGCCGCTCCCATTATCATAGGATCCACAAAGTTCTCGGAGAAAGAGTGTTCCTCTCCATTTTGAAATTACACACTGCCTTAGGAGAGCCAGTTCCCTATCTTCTTGTTGCAACCGGACCCATTCATCTTGGGTTTGCCCCAAAACTCCTCCTGAGATCTGGGTTTGTATTTGATCCTGCGTTGCTACCAACATCCTGGCAGACCTTAGAAATCTGTGAAACTCTTCATCCTCTAGCTCCTCATCCTTATTCAGTCCAAGTTCTCGATGGTTTATCCTGGACAAGGCATCGGCATGAACGTTCTCTGCTCCCCTCTTGTATGAGATCTTATACCAAAACTTCGCCATCTTGGCCACCCATCTTTGCCTTTTCCAGATGTGCCAGGGGATTGTTGTCGGTGCGCACCAACACTTCAGACCCAGCCAGATATTCTGCGTACCTCTCCGTCATGGCCCACTCCAACATGAGCAGCTCCAACTTAAAAGAACTATAATTGTCCAGATTATGTTCAGAATCATGAAGGGATCGACTTGTATAAGCGATCAACTTCTCTCTTCCGCCCTGTATCTGCGACAATACAGCTCCAAGTCCATGCAAACTCCCGTCGGTGTGAAGGATAAAAGGTTGAGAAAAGTCCACATACACTAACACAGGAGCCTCTGTTAATGCTCTCTTCAGGTCTTGGAATGCTTCCTCCTGATGTTTTTTCCAGCAAATCATCCAGTTCTTTGTGCCCAAAGGCGCTCCTTTCAGTAGTTCCTGTAGCGGCGTGGCCCGGTGAGCAAAGTTTTTCACAAAACGGCGATAATACCCAGCCAGTCCTAGAAATGCTCGAACATCCTTAACTGTCTCTGGAGTGGGCCAATCTTGTATCGCAGCGATTTTCTCACAAGAGGGTTTTACTCCTTCGGCGGACACAACGTATCCCGCACAGTGGCCAGGGAACGCGGCACCAATGTTCCCAAGGGTAGTTTCTCTGCGCAGGAAGGTTCAATTTGAATTTCCACCCCCTCCAGAGGAGTTCGGACAGGCAGAGTCAGCACCGTTTGACCTGGGAGCAGCACAAGTTTGTTAGAGGCCGACACAATCACTTTTCCTAACGCTTCCTGTTGTGAAAATGCGGGGGGCGGCTTCTGAGCTGGGACTCCCTCCGGTGGTTGCTGAGGGTAATGAACTGATTACCGAATGGCCTTCAGCTGGCGCTGAATGGTAGGATATAAGTGGCCTGAGTTCCCAGCAGCCTTGCCGGTTATCAATTGTTCCTGCTGGTCTTGCTTGAAGCACTGCTAGTTTCCTGCTCTCCTTCAGATAAGTGTTTGCTGTTTTTTTTTCCTCTGTTTGATTTTCTCTGCTGGTTTGCTGCTTGCAGTGGACTGCAGCCTGTCCCTTTTTGGGGGTCTGGCACTGCAATTGTGCTCCGTTTGTGTCTGCACTTTTGCTTTGCTCCTTTGTTACTTTTTATTTGCTGAATAGTGTTTTGTTACACCAGAGATCTGATTTAGGTGGATGAGATCGTGTGATCTCAGTTTTTTTGGCAATCAGAAGTGTTGGTATTTTTTAGGGTTTTTATGGATTGTAGTCAGAATTCTTTCCTGTACTTTTCTGTCTAGACAGATTGGGCCCCAGCGTTTGCTCATTCTATTTTCTGTCTGTGTCCGTGCTTTCTTCTTGTCTAACCGCCATTACATGTTTGGGGGCTTCCTATTTTCTTTGGGGATCTGCTCCGGGGCAGATAGCTTTCATCTTTCTGCCTTTAGGTGTAGTTATCTCTCAGGCTGTGACGAGGCGTCTAGGATCACCGTAGGAACGCTCCACGGCTACTTCTAGTTGTGTAGTTAGTTCAGGTTACTGCCATCCAATAGGTTCCAGCCTCTCTGGTGTATTACCGCTTTTGCTATTTTTTGCTATTTCTGTTACCGAAACATAACAGCTTCCCCACCCAGGCTTGACTCCTGAGCTTGAGCTACACGTGCCAACTGCTGGAATATTTTTCTCTGAGGGGTGTGAGAACCCCAGTGCTTCAGGGTTTCATTGGCGGGTTCCTTAATAAGGAGACTTCCAAATTCCTTAAAAATGTTCATGCCCAGGGTAAATGTTTGCCCGCCGTCCTCTTTTCCCTGGGTCAGCACCACACCCCTGCGTCCTAGATCCTTCCCACACATAGAGATTTATATCCACGCCACCCCTGCGACCGGAATGGGTAATTGGTTAGCAGCCATCAACATTATCATTGCCGAAAATAAGCCTCTGGCATCGTCGTCACTTGGGAGCCTGTATCCACTAGGCAGCGTACTGCATGTCCATTAAACTCAGCCCAGATCAGAGGGCATGAAGACACTAAATCTGCGGCACTTCCACTACTCCTCCTCATCTGACCTGGTTCTTGGCAGCGTCCCCCCGACTCGGAGCCCTCTAGTTTAACAGATGTCGGGGCTGTACCCTTCCCCGGCGTGTGAACTAACATGCCATATGTCCGTTTCCACCACAGTTAAAGCACATTAGGGGTCTTTGTTGGTGAAACTCTCTGGAATCCCGTCGGTGATCCGGGCCTCCGTCGGCTCCTGTAGGATTTGCAACAGTCTCGTTTTTTTTCCTAACCTTAGTCAATTCTCCTTTCAGATTCAGAAGTTCTCTCTGTAATTCTTTCACCATTTAGGGTTCAGCAATTGCATTTATAATAATAATAATCTTTATTTTTATATAGCGCTAACATATCCGCAGCGCTTTACAGTTTGCACACTTTATCGTCACTGTCTCCGATGGGGCTCACAATCTACATTCCCTGTCAGTATGTTTTTGGAGTGTGGGAGGAAACCGGAGTACCGGGAGGAAACCCACACAAACACGGGGAGAACATACAAACTCCTTGCAGATGTTGTCCTTGGTGGGATTTGAACCCAGGACGCCAGCGCTGCAAGGCTGCAGTGCTATCCCCTGAGCCACCATGCTGCCCTATGGACATTTCTGTGCTCCAGACCTTCACCACTGGGACTGTCACCCCCTGCTCTTCCTCTCGCGCGTGTGCCTCGCTTTCTTTTTCAGAAAACGTCAAGCGGGGATTCACTTGCACGCGCTCTCGCAGAGCCTGTTTCATCAGCACATCTCGCAGGCCTGTCACTAAAAGGTCTCGTAGCGTGATGTCTACAGGACCCACTCCCATGCCAACTTTTCTGACAATCGCAGTGTGTAACTCCTGTATTGCATTCATATACTGCGTCACAGTCTCCCCTTCCCTCTGCATACGACTAAAGAGAAGGGTCCTCAGTTCCCCTATATCAGTGGGGTCTCCATGAGTCTCCTCCAAAACCCACAGCACCTTATTAAAGGCGTCTCGCTCCCCAGGGGCCCACAACATAACTGAGTCTCTGGCTTCTCCATCTAGAGGCATAATAACCACCTCATCCTCCAAGGTCTGAGTCATGGGGTGCATCCTCATCATGCCCCACATCCGCTCAGTCCAGCTCCATTAGGGCAAATTATTCAGTATTGCCCCCAGCGAGAGACTGGACTGTGGGCCTCCCCCAACTGCTTGATCTGCCGCCTCCGTGCTGTTAGACTGCATCCTGCCGACTACACCAAATGTAAGATTCTAGCAGGAACATGGGATGCAGTTACGAGCAGGAGGCAGAACAAGAGTTTAAGGGGAAACTTTATGAGGAGGATTTGCTTATCAAAAAAACAATACTCCATGCAGGGAGTATGCAGATCAAAACAATGCAGTTAAAGAGGAAACAAACAATGAATATGCAATACAAGTAACATTCAGTAACTTATCAGTCTGTGGCTCCCGGACAAAGGCGGTTTAAAGATCCTTCGACGTCGAAGCAGGTGAAATGAGAAGTCTCTGAAATGATCCCAGATGTAATTGAAGCAATGTCTCTGTAACAAAACGGAGGCTCCTAGAGTCTTCAGATGCGATTTTCCGATCCCAGTACACGGAGTTGCACAGGCAGTAGAACATAGTAAAACAAATGCGTCACGGAGTTCCATAGGGGGAATTGCTGCAGAGTCAGTGTGTCGAGTGTGGTAAGTCAGGTACCATCCGTCGATTACCAAGCCAGGTGGTGAACAGCCAGGGTTCTCAGGAACAAGAGTCTGTAAAGTACCCAGCTCTTTAGCTAAACAGGCTGCACAGGTCTGTCCCGGTCAGAATCTCCTTCCCCCCGTAACAATGGTGACAGTCCCGTTGGTTCCAGCCCAGACACACACGAAACTGCCCTGACCTCGTCCATTGTCCTACACTACCTCCCCAGCAATCACATATGAAATGCTCCATAGTCTCTTCCTGCTGACAACCAAGGGGACAATTCCTGTCTGAAACACTCAAATACTTCAAATTCCCCCTTACAAATAGTCAACTATGTATTGACAGCCCAGATATGTCCAAAAGTTTAGCTGGAGGTCTTTTCCTGTTGAGAAACTTGAGGCTTTCCTGCAGGGTCGTCGTGACACAATCTCTTAGGGCCAGTGGTGAGTAAAAGAAAGTCCCACAAATATGAGCATACAGATCTTTCCTGGTATTACTCTCAATGTAAGACCTCTCCAGTCTTCACTTCCTGATACACTTCAGGCCGTACTGCAGATAATGAGTGAGGTAGTCACCTGCCCATCTCCTCCTCTTAAGACTGCCGCCTCATACCCAAGATTTTGCAAAAGGCAATATCCAATGCCTGATACCATTCACCCACAGGGAGCTATTTGAGTCCATGCTCCCAAAATTTACCTTTAGAAACAAGGTGTCAAAGAAAACTGTAGCATTTAGCATATCCAGTCCACCCTCTCTCCGTTGTATGTAGGTTATTTCCCTCTTTATCACGTTCATCCTATTCCCCCACAAGAGCTGGAAGAATATGCTCAGGAGCCTCGCTGAGAAAGATTCTGGCAAAGGAAAAATGACAGACACGTACAAAAAGACAGGGACCTGGTGAGTCTTCAACATAGTGACCCTTTCTCTGTAGGTCAGTCTCCAGTTCTTCCATCGCTAAACCTTTGCATTTTCAGTTTCCAACTTTTCCTCCCAATTTACCTTGCCTTTATCTTCCCTCGTGAATTTATCCCCTAGAATCTTAATATAGGTGAAGGCTTTGGCAAACTGTGGCAGACCAAAACCAGGATCAGAATCCAGTGTCCACAGAGCTTGACTCTTCTCAAGGTTGACCAGAGACCCAGAGGCCTCTGAGTAACTTCTGATGGCCGCCGATAACATCTGCACCTCATAAGGATTAGATATCACCAAGGTCACATCATCCACGTAGACGACAACATTTAGAGGCCAGCAGTGGGGACCTGCACCCCCTGAAAGTCACACTCCTGCAGTGACCTCAAAAACGGGTCTATAGCAAAAACGTACAGGAATGGACTCAGCGGGCAGCCCTGCCTCACCCCCATCTCAACTCCAAAAGTATCACCCTGCTAACTATTAATCAGAGGAAAGCTGACCGCCTCTCTATACAAAGTCTTTAGCCAATCCACAAATTGTCCCGGAATACCGTACTTTGACAAAGTGGCCCACAGATATTTATGATCAACTCTGTCAAAGGCTTTAGCCTGGTCCAGACTGAAAACATATCTCCCACACCTCAGAGCTTTATGTCTCTCAAACATCTCCCGTATCGAGATGACTGCTCCAGAGATGTTCCGCCCTTTAACTGTGCCAAACTGAGAGCCTGCCAACAGAGTCGGGGACAGACACACTAACCTAGAAAACAGGATCTTTGCCAGAGTCTTCCTGTCGACATTCAAGAAGGCAATTGACCTCCAGTTCTTGATGTTGCTCAGCTTTTTACCTTTAGACAGCAGAATTAATGAAGACACTCTCATGGATGGAGGCATCAGCTGATTTTGTGGACAATCTCTGTAAACATCCACAAGAATTGGAGCCAGGAGGTCTCTGAATTTCTTATAGAATTCTGCTGTTATACCATCTGGACCTGGTGCCTTCTTCAGGTGTAACTTATTAATGGCCTCCTTAACTTCCTCCACCGTTAATTCTGCTGTCAAAGGAGAAAAGTCCAGATCATTAGTATCAGGCACTGAAGTTCCTTCCAAGGATTGAACCATCTTGTCTCTATCAAAAGCTTTCCTCTAAAACCATTCAGCATAGTAAGATCTCACGACCCCCAGGATACCTTATTGAGATTCCTGCAATACACCCTGGGAGTCAATGAGACCTGTGACCGATTTATTGGCAGCCCGTTCCCTGCAATTCTCAAAGGGATCAGGTGCCCCTAAGGTTCCATAATCCCGTTCAAGAATCAGGGAGGTATATCTGCTGTACTGGTACTGCCTTATCTCAGATTTCAGCCGGTCAGTCCTATCTTTGTTATCCCCGCCCGCCGAAGAGAGTGACTCCAATTCTTTACGAAGCCTTAAGTACTGGCCATACTTACTCCTCCCTTTACTAACTGGCAGTCTCCTCAAG
This sequence comes from Oophaga pumilio, assembly GCA_009801035.1. Classification (NCBI taxonomy): domain Eukaryota; kingdom Metazoa; phylum Chordata; class Amphibia; order Anura; family Dendrobatidae; genus Oophaga; species Oophaga pumilio. The sequence goes on from VIAB01040198.1 coordinate 14,077, forward strand.
AGGGATCTGATGCCATCCTTAACGTTCTCCCACCAGTCGGCCATGTTGTCATGGAAGTCCACCCTACTGCTTCTATTAGAACAGAAATAGGTGTGTTTTGGCTTTCTGCCTCCCCGTGTAAAAACGTCACTTAATCCAACCTGTAGAACGATGTTATTTAACACCATCTCTAGTTACTGTCCTGCCTGAGGAGCTGCCACCTGATGTCATTATGACATTAAAGTCCCCCCGTCATTACCATTACACCTGTAGAACTCTGACCTTTCTTCCTCACACTTTGGCCCGTGTCATACGCCTACTCAGGTTTACGGGAGGTCTTGTCCTTTTTCTTACTTTTAGTCTGATTATTGCAAATTCCTTCAGATACAGTTGATACTACTGAAGTATTATTATTATTATTATTTATTTATATAGCACCATTAATTCCATGGTGCTGTACATGAGAAGGGGTTACATACAAAGTTATAGATATCGTTTACAGTAAACAAATTTACAATGACAGGGGAGAGGACCCTGTCCTTGCGGACTTACATTCTATGGGATAATGGGGAAGAAACAGAAGGTCGGGGTGCGGCAGCTCTGGTGGTGGGGGCGGCGAGGCGGCCGCTCGGGTGGTGGCGGTGAGGCGGAAGCTCGGGTGGTGGCGGTGAGGCAGCCTTCCTGTGACTGCTGCTCCTGAGGGACAACCTCTATACTCCCGTGTGCACCCTCTGAACCCTGCTGCTCTGGTGTTACCTGAGTAGACCCCAGTGGACCTTTGGCCTGGCCAACATTTCCCCTGACATTAAAGCTGCCTCCTCCAGAATCTCTGTCCCTGATACTAGATCCTCATCAGGAAAGTCCTTACAAATGTTGTGCCAAGTGTCAGGACAGTTCCTGTGAGCGTGGCCAATCTTACCACAGAGGTTGCACCTTATGTTCTGGCAGTCTGCAGCTACATGGTCGACCTCCCCACACAGGCTGCATTTCACCACAGTACAGGCATATGCCAGGTGACCTGCCTTGCCACACTTGAAGCACCTTCTGGGATGGCCGGGATAGAAACACACACCCTTCTCCCTCCCAATAAAGAAGGAGTTGGGTAAGTGGGCAGTGATGTTATTACACTGGTGCAGTTTCACCCTCCACCCTCCCATCCAGATACCATCATTGTCTCTGCTTTTGGTGAGGTGAGAGACCAGGTCACAATGCCTCCAGAGCCACAACACAATGTCCTGCGGGGTAATAGACTCACTCAAGAAGATGACATTAACGGTAACCGTATCTGGCTTATAGATAGGAATAAAGCTGAACTTACTTCAGCCCTCAGCATCTCTAAACTTGGGGAAATTAGACCAGAATCTGGCAAGGTCAGACATGAGCTTAAAGCTGATGTCATAGCCCTGCCTGTCTGGTAAATTAATTACTGCCAAAATGTTAAATGGCGCAAAACCCCATTTGGTGGCACAGGAGCTCCATGACCACAAACCTCCTGTCTGGCAGATCCTCCTTGGCATCTCTGTGCCAGAAACGTATGACGTTTCTCAGTTTAAACACCTGATCACAATGCCAGGCATTACTGGGGGAACGTGCGGGGTCACACTGGGCTGACTGACGGGGTGAGCATCCGCAGCAGGGGGGGCTGCCACACCTTGTGTGCTCGGAATTAAAGGGGGGAAATCACAGACATTATCATACACATTGTTATCATCAACATCAATGTCATTATCACACCACCAAAGAGACTGTGCTCTCCTAATCCCCCGAGATAAAGCAAGGTTAGCCCCAGCATCAGAGCCCTGCTGGGCACCATCAGTAACTAACAGCACATGTCCACTGCCCAACTGTTGTGCTTGGCATTCTGAGACTTGTAGTCTCTTTGCTGGAATGTGCACTTCATGCTGCTGCTTGGAGTCTGCCACAGGCTATTGTGCTGGGCGTCCTGAGACTTGTGGTACCTCTGCTGGAATCTGCAAAACATTCTGCTGCTTGGGATCTGCCACAGGCTGCTGCAGCTGCTGGTGCAGTATTTGCCCCTCTTGGAAGTCGAAACTTGCAGGCTGCAGCACTAGCCATACCTTCTTCTGGGGTCCACCTGGGACAATATATGACCTGGAACCTGCAGAGTTCTACTTGTGTGACATAAACCACTCCTGGTTCCTATAAGTCTCTGCCAGGTGCCCCATCCTCTCTAGGATGCAGCCCATGTCCCCCACCATTTTTGCCAGCAATACACCCAGTGAGTTCAGAGACTTGTCATACCCGGGGTGATCCCCGATGTTAGCAGCCCGCCCCTTACCTTATAGGCAAAGTCTATTTGCATCTGCAGCATGTCTTTGTACTCCTTTAACTCACCAAACTTCTTGACCAGTCCTGGGATCTCCTCTGCGAGCTGCAGCTCAGGTGCACGTGGCGTCTCCTCCTGGGATCCTGCTCCAGTGATGTTCCCGGCTGCATGGAACCAGATGTCTCCTTGATTTTTCCCACCGCTGGTTTCGTGGCTCCAGACTCCACAGCACTTTTACTGCTGCCACCTAACTGCGACCTTGAGCATCCAGAGCACGCCATGCTGGCCACTACATGTTTCTGCTGCCGGTTTTCCTGGAACGTCTGTCTTTCCAGTGAAGTCCTCCTCAAGCCTTTTGGGACTGAGCTGCAGACCTGAGGCCGGTGATGGCATCTTCCGAGCTGCAAGCTGCTTCCCTCCATTCAGCTTTTCACGAGTAGATTTCTTCTGAATTTCTCCTAATTGCACTTCACTCTGCTTGCCTTGGCTGGCCGACTGCTTAACTGTAACTTTCTTACATACAATGGCTTTTCCTTGTTCTGTTACTTTACTCACTTTCACAGCTTCATCTTTCTTCGTGCTGCTGTTACTTCCATTCTGAGCTTTCTTTTACTCAGAAATCACTTTGGGATTTGCATCCACCTTAGAAACAGCTTGTGTGTTTCTTCCCAGTGTAGGCCTGCAAGCCTGGGCCTTGCTTGGGGAGTTTCGCCGCCCAGAGAGGCCTCCCTGGACTTGCTCCAGACATGAGAGGTACAAACACACAACCTCTCAGCTAGGAGGCAATATTATAGTAGTCATATTTTTGTACATAGGGGAAAGTATTATAATAGTTATATTATTATGCATAGGGGGCAGTATTACAGTAACATTCTTGTACATAGGGAGCAACATTAAGGGTACGTGTCCACGTACCGGAATCAATGCGCTTTGGACGGAGCGGAAACCCCGCTCCGCCCAAAGCCCCGCCCCTTCTGAACACGCGGTGAATCCGGATGTGTTTATTGAACACATCCGGAATTGCCACACCCCTACATAGGACTGTGTTATTTACCTTGTGGCGACGGAGCGTCGCCGCAAGGTAAATAGACATGCTGTGATCTAAAAAGACGCGCCGCATGTCCAGTTTAGCGGGTGTGTCACCCGCGTAATCGGACGCATAGTGGAGATGGGATTTCATAAAATTCCCTCCACTATGCAGGAACATCTGGCCGCTGCGGATTCAACGCTGCGGTAGGACACAGCGTTGAATCCGCAGCTAATACTGAGTGTTTCCCGAACGTGGAAACATACCCTTATAGTAGTTATATTCTCGTACATATGGGCAGTGTTATAGTAGCTACATTCTTGTGCATAGGGGCAGTATTATAGTAGTTATATTCTTGTATATAGGGGCAGTTTTAGAGTAGTTATATTCTTGTACATAAGGATAGTATTATAGTATTATTTTTATCCATAAGTGCTGTATTATAGTAGTTATATTCTTGTACATAGGGAGCAGTCTTATAGTAGTTATAATATTGTACATAGGGAGCAGAATTATAGTAGTTATAGTCTTGTACATAGGGGCAGTATTATAGTAGTTATATTCTACATCAAAAAAATGAAAAAAAGAGCTATACTGTCATAAAAATATTGTTTTATTAATGAAACATTAAAATTTATTACACGAAAATTTTAAAAAATGGAGGAAACCAAGTGCAATTAAGGCAATCACTGGAAGAGAGTATATACTGACCCTATATTGATATCAAAGATATAATCAATTCATTTAAAAAAAATACAAGTATATATTATAAACATAAGGTGCAAATAGTGCGAAATCTGAGCTGAAAACCAGCTTCTCAATAACTTATTGCACTTTATCAATTTAATCTACAAGTGATATTACTAAGTGTAAATTAAGGACTAGAGAAATGCGTATACCAACACAAAATATATGAGATAAATATAGATGCTGCTTGCAAACTAGATGAAGCAATTTTCTTGGAATGAAATATCCATAGCAAAGTACCTCCGTATGCATCAATATATATTGCTAAAAAAGTGCAAGGGGGACAGAGCATTTTTCTTTTGATGTTGCATATTGAGTAGTAGCTATCAGAATAGGCAAGTTTTTCTTATATTTGATAGTTATATTCTAGTACATATGGGCAGTATTATAGTAGCTGTATTTTTGTGCATAGGTGTAGTATTATAGTAGTTATATTCCTTTACGTAGGGGGCAGTATAATAGTATAGTCTTGTACATAGGAGCAGTATTATAGTATTTATTTTCTTGTGCATAGGAGTAGTATTATAGTAGTTATATACTTGTACACAGGAGCAGTATTATTGTAGTTATATTCTTGTACATAGAGGGCAGTATTATAGTAGTTATATTCTTGTACATAGGGGGCAGAATTATAGTAGTTATATTCTTGTACATTGGGACAGTATTATAGTAGTTATATTCTTGTACATAGGGGCAGTATTATAGTAGTTATATTCATGTACATAGAGGGCAGTATTATAGTAGTTATATTCTTGTACATTGAAGCAGTATTATAGTAGTTATATTCTTATACATAGGAGCAGTATTATAGTAGTTATATTCTTGTGCATAGAGGGCAGTATTATAGTAGTTATATTCTTGTACATAGGGGCAGTATTATAGTAGTTATATTCTTATACATAGAGGGCAGTATTATAGTAGTTATATTCTTGTACATAGAGGGCAGTATTGTAGTTATATTTTTGTACATAGGGGACAGTATTATAGTAGTTGTATTCTACATAGAGGGCAGTATTATAGTAGTTATATTATTGTACATTGGAGCATTATTATAGTAGTTATATTCTTGTACTTACAGGACAGTATAATATTAGTTTTATTATTGTGCACAGTGGACAGTATTCTGGTGATTTTAGTATTTGTAAAGTTAGACGTTATAGTAGTGATCATTTTGACATGATCTGGGTAGCCCTTTAATGTTTATAGCCCTTGTAGTAATGTAGTGATACAGTGCAGAATGTTGTAGATGTTGTAAATTGCACTTTCCCGAATAACAACATTGATAACGTGGCATTATTATTCATGTAAAAACATGATTTGCCTTCTTGGCGCTCAGACTATGGCAGTAGACACAATATTTATAACAGATTATTCAGAGAAAGGTCAGTAACCACAGAGAGATAAATGAAGCCGGGCTGTTATATTATCTGTGAGATACGGATCCAACCTTCACTTACTGGCTACAAGTCAGGAAAACCTGTACACATGTGAAGGAAAAAGGTCACAATGTAATGGAAATCTTTGATTCTGTAAATATTTAGTATGGCAGAAATATGTAACTAACACATCACTGTATCTAAGCCTATCATGTGGGATGCGGTCTGCTCTGACGCTCCTGCAGGTTATGGGGTACAGGGAAGACTAAACTCTGCCCCTTACATCCGACATAACAATGGAAGGAAGACTGGGAGTAAATCCTCAGCTCCAGACGCTCACTCAGCAATCATTACATGTCACATCATGACCGCGTATGGTCAGCACGGTTTTTCTCCTTTTCTCTGACCGCCTAGACTGGCCCCTTATCCCCCAAATAAACACGCTACAACGTAGTTTTCTTTTGGATAATTTGGCCACAGCGGCCAGAGTTTATTAACAAACAAACATAACAATACTCAGTAACATACAATTTTTGAATATAAATTATGAGGGGAGGGTTCTTGGTGCTAAAAGGTCTGGCTTAAACATTTTTGCGGAAAACCGATGAAAAAACTCGTCCACCATGTTACCCTCAGCCGTCCATCACCAGCTCGAGGGCACCGTACATCCCGTTCCGGGAACAAATATCCACCAGAAATCCCGGGGTAAAACCCCATCCAGAGCCCATTACCAAAGCCAGACCAACCCCATACCATTAAAACTGCCAGGAATTTTTCTTCCAATTCCTTCCCTGAACAATAAGCATCAACTCCTAGAATCCCACCCCCCGCCACCCCAGCCACTGTGACAAGAAGCATTAATACAAATTATGAATACAAGAAAAAACCTTTGTCGCCTGTTCAAACGATCCCTGCCGCCCCGTACCACCATATAAAAGGGAGGGTGGGTGGGCTTTGCGCTCCTGTTCCGGAAACAGAATGGCGCTTTTTCCCACACTTTCTCCTTGCCTCCAGCAGCCCCCCATCCAAAACTCCTCCTAGCCCCATCCTAGCACAAATCAGGTTGAAAAGACCCCCCCTCGCTCCAAAAACCTTCCGCCCATCGCAGTCATGGGGGGGCTTTCCTTATGCTGCGCATACTCCCGCCCCCATCTTGACCGCGTATGGCGAGCACGGTTTTCTCCTTTTCTCTGACCGCCTAGACTGGCCCCTTATCCCTAAAATAAACACGCTACAACGTAGTTTTCTTTTGGATAATTTGGCCACAGCAGCCAGAGTTTATTAACAAACAAACATAACAATACTCAGTAACATACAATTTTTGAATATAAATTATGAGGGGAGGGTTCTTGGAGCTAAAAGGTCTGGCTTAAACATTTTTGCGGAAAACCTATGAAAAAACTCGTCCATCATGTTACCCTCAGCCGTCCATCACCAGCTCGAGGGCACCGTACATCCCATTCCGGGAAGAAATATCCACTAGAACTCCAGGGGTAAAACCCCGTTCAGAGCCCATAACCAAATCCAGACCAACCCCATACCATTAAAACTGCCAGGAATTTTTCTACCAATTCCTTCCCCGAACAACAGCATCAACTCCAAGAACCCCACCCCCCCGCCAACCACGAACAGCCCTGACCACCTCAGGCTCGTGAGTGTCCCAACACCACCAACGCCCTCTCAATCCCCTCTTGTATAGCTAACGCCCACAAGTCAATTCCAATCGGGTTTAAATGAATCCCATCTTCCAACCAAAAATTACCCACACCTGATAACAACTCAAAATGCCTGACGCTGATACCTCCATTCCAAATGACGAAACCTGACACTGCCCTATTCAGTTTTATTCTAGCCCTATTAATCCCTTTTAAAGACCTAATCTGTCTCCACTTTTTTCTGGGCACAATATCGGACCAGACGGTCACCACATTAGGAAACGACATCCACAACCTCAGAAGGTCGAAGCATATATCTCTGATCAATTCCCTAACGGGCCGAACCCCTAAGTCATTGCCACCCACATGCATAACCAAAATGTCAAGAGGTCTATCCAATCGGGTGGCCCGGAAGTACCCTACTCCAAACCATACCTCTGAATCCTAACCAGCGAATTAGCACCTGCTCGCTCCTGAAACCCAATTGCCTACCGTCCGTCCGTACATCCGCTCGCAGCGCCCCCCCAATGCACGTACGAATGTCCAAATATCCATGCTAACAATGGGTCAGCACCTGAAAGAAACATACAACAAAACAATTTGCAAACAAAATCCTAGCATTCTACTACCATAACTAATGACGGACATACAATAAATAACGGTCCGACCTCCACCTGCAATCCTCCTGATCGCCTCAGCCCCTAAACCAAGACTGTCTTCCTCTGACGCAGCCCCTATTCTGAAAGAATGCGACCCATAACTAGTCAGGGGTAGGCCTAACTCCGACAGTCCTTCTTTTAAAACAGCGATGAACTGGAAACGAGATAAAAATATCCCGTCCGCATGTCGCAACAAAGGGACAATTCTCCCCGACCACACTTGCCAATACATCTCCAGACACCTCTTCGGACACATCAGCGCACCCTCAACTCGCCCCAATACTACCCACCTGCCTCTTCCTAACTGATCCGTCTTTGAACTTCTTATCCAAAAAACAATGCCCCCCGCCCAAAAATCCTTATCCTCTGCCACGAAACCCCCAGCCCGGTCCCTACTACGAGAAACCATTTCACTAATTCGCAGTGCTCCGAAAAAAGCCAAAGAAAAAGCTAACCGAAACAATGCTAGCTCAAAGGAGGAACAACAGATACCCTCCAATACAGAACCCAATCTTTCCAATATACTGAAAAAATTCGGCCTACGCTTATCCAACATCGTAGTACCCCTACGAAAACCCCTCAACGCCTGTCTTACCAGAAAATTTTTTGTAACATCCTTCCATCCCTACAACTTAAAACCGAATGCCAAACCCGCAACAAATTTGTTCACCTTAGAAATCGACCAACCCGAGTCAGCCGCCCTGCCGATCAAAAACAACACTGCCAACGTCCTATCTTCCTCAGTCTCAACCTCGCCCCAGTTCGACACCCAACTCTACCATACTCGCCACAAAGATTCATACAATGACCAGGTCTGGCTCGTAACCGACTCCCGAATCAGCCGTCCTCCTCTCCCGTAATCATATAATAATAATAATAATCTTTATTTATATAGCGCCAACA
>VIAB01040201.1:5832-16091 GCA_009801035.1 Oophaga pumilio
ACGGGTGATCAAAAGATCATATCTACACCAAAATGGTATCAATAGAAACCTCAGATCGTTCACCCAGCCCCAAATCACGAAAAATGGAGACGCTACAGGTCTCGGAAAATGACATCAGTTTTTGTTTTTTTTACCAAAGTTTGGATTTTTTTTTTCACAGCTTAAATAAAAAAGAACCTAGACATGTTTGGTGTCTATGAACTTGTAATGATCTGGAAAATCAGTTTTAGCATTCAGTGAACATGGTAAAAAAAATCAACTGTGGAATTGCACTTTTTTTGCAATTTCACCGCACTTGGAATTTTTTTCCTGTTTTCCAGTACACAATATGTTGAAGCCAATGGTGTGTTGCAAAATTACAACTTTTCCCACAAAAAAACAAGCCCTCACATGGCCATTTTGACCAAAAAATAAAAAAGTTATGGCTCTGTGAAGGAGAGCAAAAAACGAAAACGCAAAAAAGGAAAATGGCCCTGGGTTTAAGGGGTTAAAACCTTCTATACAGGGGCGTATTGATATGAGCTCACTGACACTGGAGAGTAGCATCCAATGATTCTCTCATGCGAGAGAATTGGATGTTCTATGCAAATGACTCAAACTCTGCTGCAATCTTGATCCGAGTGTCAGTGCTCTGTGCTCCAATCATCTTGCTTGAGAGAATCGAAGTACAGGTGCGGAGGAGATGGAATAAGTAATTTCTCAATCTCCTCCATTGCTGGCATCCACGGTAATGCACTCGGATGACATTGGATGACATTGGATGACATTGGATGATGTGTAAATGCGTGTGAACAGCCCCATAGACTGTAATAGATATGAGTTCTGCGAAAAACATTGATAAAACTTGTGAAAATCTGATGAATGCACTTTTGAAGACAGAAAAGTAAACAAAAAAATCACAAAGTCAAGTCCCATTTTGTGCCAAGTCATGGATCAAACTCACCAATGCAAGCCTATGGGTCCATGAAAAAAATCGTACAAAACTCAGACGTTCCTCTAGTTTCTCCCGTTTCATAGGAAAAGCATGAGAAACCTCCATCATGTTTTTTTTATGTTCATAGGAAAAAACGTCTGAAGATCTGATGATGGAATAATTTATTATCTGCAAGCTACATTTTCTCTAGGGAAATAACCATCCAGCAACAGCGTACATCCCACCCACCTAAATAAAGGCCTGTTATTAGTCTCAGAATTGCATCACTTACAGTGGCTTGCAAAAGCATTCACCCCATTATCATTTTTTTGTTTTGCTACCTCACAACCTGAAATTTCACTGTTTTTTAGGGTTTGCATCAATTCATGTAAAGAACATGCCTACAACTGTGAACATTTGGATTTCTTTTCATTGTGAAGCAAACAAGAAATAGGACATTTACTGAAAACTTCAGTGTGCATAACTATTAACCCCCACTAAAGTCAGTACTTTTTAGTGCCTCCTTTTGCACCAATTATAGCTGCAAGTCACATAACTATTTACCCCACTAAAGTGAGTAATTTTTAGAGTCTCCTTTTTCAGCAATTCCAGCTGCAAGTCGCTATGGATAAGTCTCTGTGAGCTTTCCACATCTTGCCATTGGGATTTTTGCCCATTCCTAAAGGCAAAACTGTTCCAGCTCCTTCAAGTTAGATGGTTTCCTCTGTTGAATAGCAATCTTCAAGTCTGACCACAGATTCTCAATTGCATTAAGGTCTTTGCTTTGACTAGGACACTCCAAAACATTTACACATTCCCCCACTCGAGTGTTGCTTTAGCAGTATACTATGCATTGCATTGTTTTATCTCAGTCTGTCCTGGTCTCAAATCACTGACAGACTGAAGCAGTTTTTGCTCCAGAATATCCCTGTATTTTGCGCTATCCATCTTCCCCTCAACATTTTCCCTGTCCCTGCTTCCAAAAAAAAAACATCCCCACAGCATGATGTTGCCACCACCATGATTCATTGTGGTGATGGTGTTCTTTGGCTATACGGCTTATTGTGGTTGTTTGCACAGATACTCTAGTTATTTGATCAAATAAATGTAATGTATGCCTATATGTTTTTCACTTAGCTTCACCAACATAGACTATTTAGTGCTGATGCATTACATTCAAATCTGGTTACAAAGGTATTTAAACACAGGTTGTAATGTAACAAATAGGTTAAAAGCCAAGGGGATGAAAACTTTCACAAGTCGCTGTATGTAATGTAGGTATAACTAACAGGTAATGGAAGTTGTTTGTTATGTCTAACTGTTGGCACAATAAACGTACAGACGTCCATATTAACTCTGGAATCTGGGGGCTACAAGAATTGCTCCAGCTTCTGAATGTCACAATGTTAGGATAACCTTGACTATACCAAGCTCATTTACGTTCAGATACATTGTCCTTTTCCATCATATACCTGCAATATCTCTAGTAAAAGGATAAGTAATCGCCTCTGAAAATTTCTGCGGTAAAGTCCAACCTAGGGAGAAGCACCACCCTATCAGGACTTCACCTGAAGCAGTGATTGCTTGGAAACATACATTTGGTCACTTTTCTCAGACTGCATTTAGGAGGCAGTGAGCCTGTACTCAAGAACAATTGCAGGGGTGCTGTCGTTTCCCTAAAGAAAAGAGAGATTGCAAATCATAGATTCCTGCAAACTCTTTTGTAAATTCATGTTTTATTCTTGTTTTATTTTACTTTTAAATTCTACCATAACCCATAGATTTATTGTGCTTATACTGTAGGTAAGTCTGGCCCAGGTTGTCACTTCATTTGGACGAATTGTACTTAAGACAAAAATCAAGTCAACAACTGCGGAACATTTTCCAAAAAAGGTCATCAACATCCTTAGTTACACCATAGTACTAGTGTTTTTATAGAAGGCATATATAGTTATATATGGTATTATTTTCTACTATTTATTGTATCACTGTAGATGTCTAATCTATATGTTGGTGGAAATTTTAAAAGGTTTGTCCGGTCACAATGGGTCATCATCATTATTGGGTCGGTGGAGGTCTGACATCCTCCATCTCCACTGATCCGCTGTTATTTAGACTAGCGACAGCCGGATGTAAACACTTAGAGCGGAACTGCAAAACGTAGCTCCATTCAAGGTGTATCAGCCGCTGCCAGAATCTGCAAAACAGCTCCCGATCTTTTGGATTAAAGATGTTTGTGCAGTAACCTGGCAGCGTTCACCTCACATTGAATGGAGCTACTCCTTGCAACATTGTCCAAACTGTTTGCTTCGGGCGACCACCAAGCTGATTGGTAAGGATGTCCAGTGTCAGACCCCAGCCAATTTGATAGGGAGTGGCTCCTCTTTTTAGGCTGGCCATCTTGTTTATATAGCTTTCCATGGGCAGGTGCCAAACAGTCAGGTCTGGGTCTTGCTCTAACCCCATCTATTTTGAGGTCTGCAGACACATAGTGAGGTGAACTTCAAGAGTTAGGGTCCATCCTGATTGGGTATACCTTGTCGCGGTGGGATGACTTTCACTGTCTTTTGGTCAAAATTGCGTCAACTAAGTGCACTACTGTATGTTATTTTCATGCACTATTACTATTTTTTTACTTACTGCAGGGTATTTGCTCATTTTGTTTTTATCCTAGATTTTGTCAGTTTCATATTGATGACATATCTAATGGAGGGGTCATCAATATTCTATGACTGGATAACCCCTTTAATATTGAAATATACCAAAGTAGTATTTATTATGATAGGGTTATAAGGATGTTTTGCTTTACAAGTTAGATCAAATTTGAACCTACTTTAAATAGAAGACTTTCTTACTTCATTGGATGCACATTTGAGCAGACAATAGTCATCAGTTGATTTAATTGGGAAGCATTTACTATTACAAGGCATGTCCTCTAGATGGCGGTAGTGTTACTTTAGCTCACATTTCAGGCTCCAGCAGGGTGGAAACCACAGGTCTTCGCCCGGTACACATTTAGGTAATTTCCATCATCCTAGCAAGTATCGACTACTGGGAACTGCATGAATTTATAGTCATTCAAAAAGAGGGATTATGAATCTCGTAGTTCTTCTACATGTGTATGCATGTGTATTATTTACTGATATATACAGTAGGGTGCCTCTAATTTATTTTATCTGATGTATCTTCCTCTGGTTTCCTTCACACAAGAGGTGTCTGCACTGAAGTGATGAAAGTCAGAGGTGGTGAGTAGAGATGAGCGAATTTGTTTGGATTTTGGCCCCGAATCTGATTTTGACTTATTCGGCCTATATTCGAACAATATTCATGCCAAATGTTTGTCTTATGATTGGTTCCGAACATATTCGGTAATTTCTACTCCCATTGACTCTAATGAAGTTTAGCTGTGTTCAACGAATATTGCAAAAACAATATTCGATGCCATCTCTAGTGGTGAGTAAAATTTCTTTATTTTTCTTAAATAAATAAATTAAATAATTAAAAAAATCATTTTTTTGTTATTTGGAAATCCGTTTTAAACCAACCCTGTGAATCTCCATCAGTTGTGATGATGGAGAAGAGGGATGGCCCATTGGCCTGTTATTCAGCACCATTCACACACAGTATTGGTCACATCCTAACATGGAAAACTGATACATCGACCAACATTGGAGCTTTGATAATGAAAGCATTGTAGCAATATATATAGCATTATTATTATTATCTTTTTTTTACATTTTATACACACATAAAGCACATTTTGATATATCTGGATATCCCCTTTAATCATGAAATATTCCATTTTCACAGTGGTTCTTGGAGCATGAATAATAGGCTGATATGTCCTGCTTTCTGCAGCTTGCCTGTTACTGTTGCAGTGTAGTCTGGGGCAGGGTAAGCAGAGTAATTTCACTGGCAGTAGAGGACAAGACAAGGATTTGATAGCAGATGAAAGCTTCATTGAATCATTGTGCTGTTTGGATGCCTAAATAAAACAGGATAGTAACACAGAGTCAGCTTTCCTGACTCTTCATGATCTCTGGTGGAAGAGGGTGTCCTGCATCTGGACACTGCTTTTTACTTTGGCAAGAAAATTGCAGCAAGTCAGTCACGTTTAAAAAAATAAAAATAATAAATAGAAAATTTTCAAACATAATGATGGGGATTTTCTACTCCGGTCGTAATGTCTGTGTGTAGTTTTTTTGCTTGCTTTTCAGAATAAGCAGCTATGTTTGTACATTACATGAAGAATAAAATTATTTTTGGCTATTACATGAATGTATCTTGAACTATTCACTATGTGCTCTTCTCTAATTTTCACTTGTCTCTGAGCTAGTGGGTGGAGAGACCAGCCGCTAAGATGTCTCCTATACACAGCACACAAAGACATGAGGGATTCCTGCTTTCCTGTTCAATGTTGCACATGTTCAGAAGTAGTAGCAACTTAGAGGACATTATACAGAAGTACTGGACTGCAAGGAGTGTAAACATAACAACCCTTTCCCATAATAATTGGGCTGCATTACCAACAAAACACACGACCTTACCAGGTGTACCTTTGAATAAAAAATACCAGGAAAAACAAATGTTGGGTTAAGTGGGTTGGCCACAGCTTTTTTTGTTTATGTAAAAACACATTACATAAATTGCCAAAAATCATTCATCGTTCATGCCCATTTTTTAATGCTTTATACCAAAAGAAAAATCCAAAGGTCCACCGCTGCTGTACCGTGAGCCTTTCAAGTAAAACTCATCGGGCATGGACGAGTACCACCGCGCTGTGACAACTAACAAAAACCATAAATCTTGCTATAAACATTAATTTAAAACATAAAAAATAAGGGAGGCTGGGCTCTTCACACTCAGGTAAACTGTCTGAATATCCGGTGGCGCTCTTTTGCCCTCTTATCATCCTTATCATACCACACCCCTAATTGGATAGGGCAGCCCTGTTATTTCCCGCACTTTTAATTAACCCCTAAGGGTACCAACCAAACCTCCTTCACAGTCCTAGACCCTTTCCTTACTTAGTTCAGGGCCCTCAAAACAGTTGAACTTGGGGTAAGATAAATAATGAAAGGAGTTTTTAGGTACTTTTCTTTCCTATGAGGCTAATAACTTACTGGCAGGTAGTTATTAAATAGTTGACTGTTCTACTCAGCGCTGATCTTTCTCCTTGTGATTCTGCTGCTTCCTTTGACCTCACGTCAACAGAGTAGCTCTTCCTCTTCAGTTCTGCTCTGTCGAAAGGGCATCACTGCCAACATCATGCTGATTGACAGATGGGAGTCGACAGTCAATCAGCATGACACTCCGTCAATGAAGCAGAGAGGAGGAGAAAAAACTTCTCTGTCAAATTGACATCTCAGGAAAAAAATAGAATCGCTGTAAGGAGCGATCCGTAACATCTCTTCAACAGGAGTGATTGGCGCTGGAAAGAACAGGCACGTAAGTTTTTAGCCCCTTAGGTAAAAAAAAAAAAAAGAATACAAAGCCCCGGATAACACTTTTAATAGGAAACAGCAGATGAGGAGAGAAAGAAGCGTCTCATAAGTAGAGAATGAAGAAGAATTCTCTTATAACATATCATTATTATTATTATTTATTTTATCGGTTCCATGGAGCTGTATATGTGAAAAGGCTTTATATACAAAATACTGTATCTGCCATTGCGGGCTTACAGTTTACAGGATAATGGGGAAGGAGACAGTAGGTTAGGATGTTGCTTCGGCCTTACAAAATTTCTTATATTCACCTGTGCTATTGATTTATGCAACGTTTATTGAATCAAAATTGTTATGCACTAAACTATTGCATTCGTATGAGCAGAAATATCATAGATTTGCACTACAATTAACACCAATTTCTGGTAAAGTTAATAATAAATGTGCGGGACCAGCCGTGCCTCTGTCTGGTTTATCACTTCTCATATCAGATATTAGTATAAATATATCAACTTTTTTATGTCACGTGAGTGATGAATAGCTGATAAATAATTTCTCTTCTACAAACTTGTATTTAATGAGACATTTCTTTAAAGGTAACCTGACAGATGATTCATGCTGCTAGAACCAAGGACAGCATGAATCAGAGATAGTTATCACTGCCGTTTCTACTATGAAACACGGCGGCTTTAAAACAAGCGGGGATGATGCGACAAGGATGACTAGTCCAAGAAGCCACCAGGTCCCTAGTAGCTTCTCTCCTCTCTACTGCTCTAGACAGACCGGTAATGATGTGTGCAAAACGCTGTGGAAATTAAGCAAGTAAATTAAATAAATATGTGTATATAGCAAGAGACCTGTCAGTCAAGGGGAGCGGGGTGGGGAGAAGCCGCTGGGGACCACCCTTTCAAACTAGTCATTAGTGGTAAGCGAGCACGCTCGGATGAGGTGTTATCCGAGCATGCTCAAGTGATTAGCAAGCATTTTGCATGCTCGAATATTATACTCGAGTCGCCACGGCTGTTAGATAGCCGCAACACATGCAGGGATCGCCTAACAAACAGACAATCCCTGCATGTGTTGCAGCTGTCGAACAGCCGCGAGACATGCAGCCGCTGCGACTCGTACATATTTTTCGAGCACGCTGAAAATAATTGACTAGGACACGAGCATGCTCAGATAACACCTTATCCGAGCACGCTCGCTCATCACTACTAGTCATCCTAGTCATACTGTTCCTGGCTGGCACTTTAAACTTTATTTTCTCTGAAGCACCACAGAATTTCAATGCAAAACATGGCTACAAAAACAGAACAGTCTCTGATTCATGCTGCCCATGAATTATCTGTCAGGTTCCTTTCAAGGTATATAACACATCAGCTAATGCCCTAATATTCTGTTTTGCCAAATGTCAGATCCATGTTCTAATGACGTTTTTATACAATAGATACAGCACATGCTTGATATTATGATCATTCAGATAAATCAGTGTTTTATTTCTAGCTCATTCTCCTTTAAGCAGATGCCTGTTCCAGAATTTATGTATGTATTCCATGTAATGCTTCTCACCTTCACCCAAACTCCACCGTGTCTTCTGGGAGAGAGATTGTTTCATGCAGGTCTCAGCTATCTGTCAATATTCCAAATGCCAGAAGGCATTTTATTGCATTACTAGACAGAATACTAATGCATGGCAATATGACATGTAGCTATTTGTGCTGGAGCCAGATTCCTGTACCCTGTGTTCAATATTTTTCTCTTTCCTCATATCTTTTCTGAAAAGATTCTAATAGTATAATATTCTATACAACCATATTGTACAACATGTTGGCCTCATTGCAGATATAGAAGATATAACACTTGGTCACATTCAGAGTCATTAAAGAGGTTTTCCAACCTATAGAATTTTTTAAATGATTTCCAATATTCTAAAATACCAAAAGCATGACTACTCACCTATTCTTCCACTAATCAGTCCTGCAGCTCTTCTGGATTTTGCTTACAAACAACTTGCACTTGACCATTGCAACCAATCAGTGACTGCTGCAGTCACGTGCCACCCTACCGGCATCATGGCTCTCACTGCTGAGTGGTGAAAAATAGAAAATATGTGTTTCAATTGGTGCAAGTCATAGGCAGATTTGGTCATATGCTTCTCCATCAGTAGCCATTTTTGGGACAGTACAGCTGTGCAGTCTGTAAGAGAGACTGCACTAAGGCTGGTTTCACATTAGCGTTGCACTGTCCCGCGTCAGTCAGCGCACGGCCGCTGCTAAGCTCCGCCCCGGCCACGCCTCCTCCCGATTGCTCCGCCTATGGGCGCATGACGCTGCATGTGACCTGCGCACCCTATCTTTAGCATTGGGTTCACAGGCCGTACGCAGGTCATGCGCTGGTATGCATTTGCCGCCGCATACGTCCTTTTGACGGTGCGCCGACCTGCGCCCAACACACCGTGCTGCATCAAAAGGACGCATGCGCCGGCAAACGCATACCTGCACACGGTCTGCATACCCAATGCTAAAGATAGGGTACGCAGGTCACATGCAGCATCAAGCGCCCATAGGTGGAGCGATTGGGAAAAGGAGCGGCCAGGGGCGGAGCTTAGCGTCGACCGTGTGCTTACCGACGCAGGTCAGTGCAACGCTAGTGTGAAAGTAGTCTAAGAAGTGCAGGACGAGAGAAATAAGTATTGAACACGTCCCAATTTTCTAAGTAAATATATTTCTAAAGGTGCTATTGACATGAAATTATCAAGAGATCTCAGTAACAACCCATCCAATCTACACAGGCAAAGAAATCAAACTATACATGTCCATAAATTATGTGTAATAATGAGACATCTCACAGGGAAAAAGTATTGAACACATGAATTAATTGAGGTGCAAAAAGCCATGGAAAGTCATGACACCAGCTGACATCTATCAGTAATTAAAAAGCAATCCTTCCACTTAATGAAAAATAATATCCGCTAGTTCAACTGATGGTCTATAAAATGTGTCTCATTACCAATGTGCCACACAAGAAACATTTCATGATGGGTAAAATCAGTGAGCTGTCTCAAGACCTTCGCAACCTTATCGTTGCAAAACATACTGATGGCATTGACAGAAGAATTTCTATACTACAAAAGGTTCCAATGAGCACTCTTGGGGCCATAATCCAGAAGTGGAAAGAACATCATTTCACCATAATCTGTCAACAACCAGATGCTCCCCCCAAGACTTCAGATAGAGGAGTGAAGAGAATTATCATAAGAGTTGTCCAAGAGCCAATAACAACATGTGGAGAGATACAGAAAGACCTATAACCAGCATGTACATTTTTTTAAAGAAAACAATAAATAATGTATTCAACCTCCATGGCCTGTATGCACACTCACTACACAAGACTCCATTGCTAAGCAGAAACCATGTTCAAGCACGTTTACAGTGCTCAACAACATTTAATCAAGCCTGGTAAATACTGGGACAATATACTCTGGTCAGATGAGACCAAAATTGAACTATTTGAAAGCCATAATACACACCATGCTAAAACACCATACCAACAGTGAAGTTTGGAGGTGGGAACATCATGGTGTGGGGCTGTTTTTCAGAATACGGCACTGGCAAACTAAATGTAATTGAAGGAAGGATAAATGGACAAATGTTCCAAGATAAAACTCTTCTGCCATCTACCAGGATTATGAAGATGAAACGAGGGTGGACATTTCAGCAAGACAATGATCCCAAACACACAGCCAAGGAAACTCAATTGGTTTCAGAGAAAGAAAATAAAGCTTCTAGAATGGCCGAGCCAATCACCAATCATCGAGCTTACATTGAAAAAGAGACTTCCGAGTGACCCAGAGCGCAGTTTAAGGCTGGTGTCACACTTGCGAGTGTGATGCGAGAAACTCG
>VIAB01040206.1:0-10530 GCA_009801035.1 Oophaga pumilio
CTACTAGAGTTTGTGTTCGCTCTGTCTGTGCAGGAGATTTGGAGCTCTGTATAGGGTGTACATCTGATGTTGGAAGCAGTTAATATAATTGCCAGGAGGGCGGATTGTGACATCAGAACATGTCACTGCGAACACAAGCTGTAATTAGGCTCGAATGCGGTTGTAAATTACAGTGGGCGCCGAGTCGTACGCCATCGTTTATATGGCGCAGTCTTCCTCAGCTGTCAGACGTTTTGCCAAAGGTTTTGTTAATAAACTTTTTGTATCGAACTGCGCTCATAATTCCATACATAATTACATCTCAAGCAGCGTCGGCATGGTAACGGTGCCCCCCCTTTCTTTAATATCGCAATGCAATTTTCCTTGGGGAAATCAAGTGAGTCCGTTCACACGTTTAGTTTTATACATTAAAACTCGGGATTGAATGCAATTTGCACTTCATTTGATGCATGGATGGAAAAAAACAGAGTGAACCTGAATTCATACACTTACTATTTTAATAATGGGTTAATTAAAGAAGTCCTTAAGTTATTTAGTCATTTGCATTTTTATTTTTTTGTCAAAGGGAAAGACCTGTTCACTATCAAAAATGACTGCAGGATTAGCGCTGTCCGGTTTCACCCCTGTGACCCGAATATGTTTCTATGTGGAGGATTTTCTCCTGTGATAACGGCCTATGACGCACGGGTGGATAAGGTAGGTTATCGGTTCATTAATGGCTACCCTGTTTCTGGCATTGGGTCCACTTTGTAGGGTGCTGCAAGTCTACAAACTTTTTAGCAGTTTCTGCATTATTAAGGTATACGTGGGAAAAATAAAGTCTGTGCGCCCTTATAGTATCTGCATTATTTATGCATTATAAAACTTGGTTCATCCTTTTTTCTTTTTTTTTTAGTTCCCCTTTAGATGTAAAAGTATAGACATTTCCTTCCGCTTTGTTAGACCTTCTTTCAGTATCAATGTATGCGAGAAAAAGAGACGCGCAAGGAAATAAAATGGTCGACAAAGGCGCGCTCCTCTGTGCAATATATGCAAATTGATAAATTGTAACTTCAGAGGCGTCGTCATAGTAACTACTTTGCTAATAATTGCATTTTTATTTTTTTATATATTTTTTTTGTTGCATTTTTTGTTCTTTGTATCGTCATGATTCAGGGACGGCTGCGACTTGTATACAAAATCCGATGTGGCAGGAGAAATAATGTTTCATTCTGGGGCCTCGGGTGAGCTTAGGTTGTGACAAGTCCCAGTAGTTACGTAGAGCTACCGTATAGTCCCTCAACGACCGATGCGGAAGTAAAGGAGACAGGCGCTGGCTCAGATGTCACTATTGGGGTCTGTTTTGAGTTCTGATATTAAAATAGGGGTTTGGTTTACGGACATAAATTCTTTTAGCAGTCTCATCTGAGGTCTGAAATTAATGTAGTGGTCTGCTCCAGGGTCATAGATTAGTATACTATAGATAGCCTTAGTGTACAATAGAGAACCCTTTCCATGTACCCAAATGTCATAAGTTTGTAGTTGGGAAGCCATCATCCATGAGCCACAAGAGGGAGGACTTATCTGTGCATTGTTCCGTTTTTCTTCTTATTTGTTCCTTTTTGCTATAAATGTTTCTAAAGATTTTTTGGTCATCATTTGCTGATCATAGACGCCGTTACCTCTTTTAACAGCTTTAAAGGTTCACATTAGCGATTCCACGCTAAATGCCCCTCAACCGCTCATCCCTCCATAATTGTCTGCTCGATGGAAGCTCCACCAGCCCAATGCCAGTTGTGGGGTGAATGTGCACAAGCATTTCTTGATCAAAGGCAAGGAATATTTGGCTACGGTCCTGAGCTGATTTATACTGGGCAGGAAAAATCCTGATTAATTACCGTGGACGTGCCATTAATTGCCATCATGTTGGCTAGACAAACCCAGATAAAGTCCTGGCCGAGGTCTCGCTTGTTCCGGTGATGATATGGACTGTATATGTTCGTCATCAGTGTTTGCTTTTTTTGCTAATTTCCGAAAGAAACACCCATTCATATAAGTCATGTTAGATAGGGGAACACTGGGGGCTGTGGCAGGAGGGTCAGAGTCCACCTGGGGTACAATCTATTCCTATTTATAGGTCTCAGATCATATTCCGGGGTTGAATCATATTAAAAAATGTGTGTTAGTTGCCGAGCCACATTGTATAGAGACACTAGAGAAGGCAACGTGTGGAGCAAAGCTTACATAGGGGTGTGATGACCCGTATTTTCGCGTGACTCCATGTACCCACCATTATTGGACTAATGGGTTGAATGCTCATAGACATTGACTTGATATCACTACCATCTGCCAGCAACATCCAAGCGGCGGTAGTCTGTCCCCCCACAAATCGCTAGAAGTGACTGTGCAAATTGCCTCTTCAAACAAAGAGGACTTGTACTCTATAGCGCCACCTATTGGAAGTAGCGATTCTGATTTGGCTTTTATCCTAAGTCATATTACAAGACTTGTTAAAGGGTTGATTGTGACTTGTAGGATCGCTACTTCCAATAGGTGGCGCTATAGAGTACAAGTCCTCTTTGTTTGAAAGAGGCAATTTGCATATTAAAATTTCCCAGAAGAGCATTGCATGGCGAATAAGCCTCCTTACCTCGACACGCCAGAGCTGGTATGTCACTCTCCACAAGGAGAAACCTTACCCCTTAGAAGTGACTGTGCATTTAGGAATGTGCCCTGATGAGTCGTCTCATTTTTGCTCTGCTGAGCGGCTGCATTGGCCATAATGTTCCAACCATGTAGCTTCCATTGAAACCCAAGTGGTAGAGAAAGGAGCCCAAACTTGACTTCATTGTATAGATTACACCACTGATCAGAGGGGGATAAGACCACCCATGCATTGACAGTGAATAACCCATAGACCAGCCATTGGTCAACAATTACTACACAAAGACAATCCCTTTAATAGATCCAGTAAGGGCTCCTGTTATTGATACCAAGCCAATGTCGTCTGCTTAATTCCACTTCTTCTATTATCACCGTAAAAGAAATTTCCATAGCCAGGATCTGGTGTCACATAATCCCTACAGTACAAAAAATTTGCACGGTTGCCTGTGACATGCATGAGGCTGCACCGAGTGCAGTCTGCAGCCTCTCCTGAGCTTTTTCTGTCATCCATTAATCTCTAGCATCTTGCTCAAAATTTGGACCCATCCGGATCAGGGACAGGAGTTGGATAGAGGTAGAATATGAGGATACTGTAGAAGGGTGTTATATTGGTGCTGGATGGGGATGATTTAGTGTTAGCTTAGATGCTGGTCCCACCACTTATCTATCACACACCTGTGCCATATATATGTGAGATTGGAATACCCCTTTAAGAGACCTACCATATGCATTAACTAAAAGCTCCTTCAATTACCGCAGCTAATGTAGATTTTTCAATACTCCCCCAGTGTGGAGATTACAGTGAAAGGAGTTAGGTTTGATGTTTGTCCCCATGACAACCCTTCCTTTTCTATTATGTAAAATACATATTATTGTGTCAAAGTCACTGGTAAAGTACTGGAGGAGAGATATGTTTCACTGCGCTTAATGGTGTCAGTGATCTAATGCCCAGAGATTTTCCTCAAGCATACTTAGTGCGGTGAGGGATTAAAGCTACTTAGGTATAATGGGCTGAGTTTTATGTGGCTATCCACAGAGTGGGTGGGAGGATGCCCACCTTATCTCCACCCCAGGGTGTGGTCTGGGGCTTAAGTAGCTGGCCTCCCGAGGCAGTAGTGGTTCAGTGTCTGGAGAGGAACAAGGGATAAGGGTCCACCTCCCCCCAACTTCCACCACCCCCTTTTACCCGGATGATTAACTGTGTAAGGGGTCCCCAGTGGTCATGTGATTGCTTGGCCTCTTCTATGTTTATATTGGGTCGTGTTCCTGCACGCCGTCTTACTATAATCGCGGTGCAGGGTCTTCTACAATCAGCTTATTTGTGAGGTTGCCCAGAGTCGGCCCCCCACATCTTGCAATGTACAGGGATGAAATTTATGGGGAATCTGCAGCAAATGTGGACGCAGGCTTTGCAGCCAACCTCGAGATTTCTTCTGTTTCTCCAGTGCCATAGTTCGTTTCCCAGGTGCATAACTGTAGGGAAACTGATGATACATAAGCCCCAGATGTCAGGGTCACCAAAAAGCCACTCTACCGAGGCAAATGGAGCAGCCGTACCCTGTGCCAGGGCCACCTACAGTATGTATGATTCATATAGGAAGACTGATGTATTTATCACCCATTAATAATACAATGCAGAAATAATCCTCAACAAAAAACCCAAATCCTGGTTTACTAAGGCAAGAACCGAATCCTCAGTTTCCATAGTAACCATTTGTGCACATTAGGGCCGAGTGCTACCGAATCCTCCACCGTCGGGGTGAGAATGTGTGCAGTAATTGTTTGTGCTCGAGAGCCCACAGTAAACCCCTCGGAGCAGCCATTTTTGACCTTGTTATATCCTGCACTCCCATCTCTCACCGTAATTACATTTGCCATTAAAATCTACCAAACAAGGTAACGGGAGTTAATGCTCCGCTCGTCACTTCTGCAAGACGTCTACGAAATGTCCTGAAGGCATCGGGAGCTTGGCGACAATTTACTTGCCAGTTTTCGCATGACTTCATAAATATCAAAAAACTGACCGTCACTTTCAAACAGAAATCGGGTGTGAACAGGTGCTTACTAAGAGTAGCCATCTCCATATAAAACCAAACAAACAAAGTAGCACTCTATGGGAAAGTAGGATCCTGATGTGATTCCCATAGAGATGTAGACTTTAGTCTAAAGGTACTGCCACACTAAACAATCCCGCTAGTGATCTCGTTAACGTCGCATACTAATGAGATCGCTAGCGTGATTGTTATAATATCGCTAGTAGCTGCCTAATTTAGCGATGTCGTTAAGGACGCTATCGCGGTTAGCGATCTCCTTAACGACTTTGGCGGTACAAAAACACCGCACATCGCTCACAAAAAGGTGCCACACTCAGCGATATATGCTCACCAGCGGGACGCCAACGATAAAAATAGGATCCAGAACGATGTGAACGATGAACGAGATCACAGCAGGGGCACAGCAGGGGCCACGTCGTTGCTACATGCCACACACACCGGCGTCACTAACGAGATCGCTAAATAGTGACGTTTTTTAGCGATCTCGTTAGCGACGCTGTTTAGTGTGGCATACCCTTAAGAGAGGATTCACATTAGGCAGGTCCCAGCAACAAGAATCGCCTTATCGCGGCTGCTGGGTACACATGAATTGGCAAGTTTATGCTGTAGGTATTCTTCATTTTTCATATTTTCTAGTGCAGTAATGCAATTCAATTTTCATACTTCATGTTTGCATGCTGTAGCTCTACAGAGTGCTACTATATTCATATGGCGTTATGGCATACACACACAGGAAATACTAATATTCCAATAATACAGTAATAATGGCCGCTCCAATATCAGACGTTGTGCAGTTCTGTGCCATACTGGTAACGTTTTTGGATCATTAAATACAGAGTCACTTCTAGATCCTTGACACTATGGCTCAATTCTTTACCATTTTTCAGATCTCTGAGTGGGACCTTAAAATGTATCCACTATCCAGAGGATACGTGAAAACCTGTGCCACCGCTCCATTCATTCTTTATGACAATTTCTAAGATAACAGTAGCTGAAGACCTCTCTCCACCCGTTTCTGCCTGGGGCTGGTCTCCATGCTTCCTGCAGTGGAAACAGTGTTCATGCGCAGTCGGCAATGGCCCCAAGATTTTTAAGCTGATGCCCAATTATAACCATAAAACCATGTGCCCACTGTCCACGAGGGCACAGTAGCCCAACCATAACACACTGTGATGAGCCATTTGGCACGTTCTCTTTGACATGAGCAGGAGAGAGATTACCTGACTACTCGGAAAAAGAAAAATTTTAAAACAAAAAAAAGTCTCTTCTTTCCTCCTGTGCTAATTCTCCGATAGTCCCCATAGTCTGTGCTTAGAAGCGTCCAGCTGGTGACTGCTGCCGGTCAGTGGGTTCAGCGAATACTTACCCTATTATGAGCAGCGATGCCATGAAACTACGACCCGTGGGCGCTGTGCCCAGTTGCTCACCAAGGCCTGAAAGACCAGTGGGGCATCGGTGTGAGATAGCTGGAGGGAGAAGAAGGCAGCGAGTTAATCTTTTGTTTTATTACACTTGCTGTTTTTTTTTTTAAGACATTGTAACCGCATGCAAAGATTAGAAAAATTGTGAAAAATTTCAACAAGGAGAGACTAGCTGCTGTCAATTTTCTGACACAAACAACTCAAAAGATGCTCCAAATTTATTAAGAGGAAGCTGTCCCTTAAATTTTGCTTATTTAATGCAAGTGGCCTGTGAAAAATCCCCCACTGGATGGACCTAATTTTATGCCCTATCTTTCGCTCATATCTATAGTAAACCCTGTGCACATGATGTGTATACATAGTAACGTTTTGTATGGAAGAGGCGAAGTAAGTTTCAAGATCTGGGAGATTTCTGATCAAACTACTCACATTTGACCTTCAAGGGACTGTTGCACTTTCATTCCTGCAGCCCATAGCTACGCAGTGAAACCACTGACCTCCAATTACTGCAAATCAATACGTGTCCGTTTAATTATCTCCTGTCACATGGGGACGTGCAAAGTAAATGCGTTGTATCTAATTATAGTATAGTCTGGTGCTGTCCTGATTATATACCTAAATTTAAGGGGTGCAGAATTAGAAAAACATAGTGGCTTTCTTCTAGAAACAGTGCCAGATCTGTGCATAGGTACCGTAGTTTACTATTGCAGCTCCGCTCCATTGAAGTGAATGAGACTTGCAATACCAAACACAATCTTTGTATAAGTGGGAGCAGTTCCTGAAAGAAAGCTACTATGTTTTCCTAGTACTGTACAGCCTCTTTTAAAGGGGTCACTCAGCTCCTGCTTTGCATTGAAATATTATTGTCAAGGGGATCCACATACGCCCATGCATTGCCGGGCGGACATCACTCCTCAGCAGGTTCACCTCTCCCCTTCTACCGGCATTTTGCATCAGACCAACTATCTTTTTTCTGTTTCTCTGCAGCAGATGCCCCATCTTTTCCCTGTCACTCTGCGACAGATTTCTCATCTTTTCCTGTTACTGTGCGACAGATCCCCCATCCTTTTCCCACCACTACGCAGCAGATCCTCCATCCTTTCCCTGCCACTCTGCAGCAGATCCCCCATCCTTTCCCTGCCACTCTGCACACTCCCCTGCAGATCCCACATCTTTCCCTACCACTCTGCGGCAGATCCCCCATCCATTCTCCACCAGTCTTCTTGCACTGTAACAAGATGGACATGATTTTTTTTTTCTCCCATAGAGGTAAGAATTTAAAACAACTTTTTATTTGGGGGCAAGGGGACCTTTAATGTTGGATACAACAAATCCTTCCTTATTGTCATAGACCCAAGCAGATGTCAGCAATCAGACTTCACATAAGAGGGATGACAGTTTTGCTTCACCCTCCTAGCAGCCGCCTCTCGGTGACATATTGCAGAACAAAGCATTTCTGAGAAGAAGCTTTCATCTCTACAAAGGTGTTTTATTTCTGCTCAGCAGGAGCAAAATGGAAGAAAGCCAAAGCTGTGCCTTGTGTATTCTAAATATAGTGCCAAGCAGGGGGGCATTGCATTCCCCAGTGTAAACCTGCAAGCATCCCAAATATAACCTAGAAACATCGACTGTTAGTTTGTGGTAAGGTAGAAGCTGCTGCTCTCACGTGCAGGGGCAGGATTATTGGCTTATGTAAGTGTTTCAGATGACTTTTCAGAATAAGTTGTGTGTTGTGACAAAGTCACTGGCAAAGTGCTGGAGCGGAGATATTTTTCACTGAGACTACTAGCTTCAGTGATTTGAAACCCAAAAGTTTGTTCCAGGACACTGTGTTGAGCGGGGTTAATTGGCCACTTCAAGGGCTGGGTTTTTGTGAACAACCATAGAGCGGGTGGGGGGGTTGTCCATCTTCTCTCCACCCCAGGGTGTGGTCTGTGGTTTAAATGGTAGGTCTCCTGAGGCACTCTGTCATGACTCTGTTATCTGGTGTCCCAGGACCAGGGGTTCTTTCCCTGTCCCTAATGCTAGGGTGCGCACTAGCTCGCCCTGCTCCCAGGATTACTTCTGATGGTGAAGATGCCAGGGCCATGTACCTTGCCTTAGCTCCTGTTAAAGAAATGGTTAATTTCTATTCTCTAAAATAAAATAAAATAAATGCTAGAAAATAGTTTTATCATGAAGTATGATTATCATCTGTCTGCTTCTCTTTTGGTGGTCAAGTTCCTGTTTTCCCAGAATGTGAAGGACAAATTCTCAGAAAAACAATATAATATGGTTTTGGGTCCAAAATTGTGCAATAAGTCATAACCACTTGTGCAATAAGTCATAACCACCCATGGACACGAGTCCAGATATATCCACTGGCCAAGGACAAATGATGAGAACGTGAACTTTCTGCCCTCAGTCTGTACCCTTCCCCCACCCAGGGAAGAGGGGAGTAGTAGTGTACTTTAGTACACCAACCAGACTAACAAGGTAATATGAACAGGGGTAACGAAAAATACCAAACATACAAATATAGTCACACATACAACAGATAAATGTACTGGGTAGTGGAGGATGGGGTTAGACCAAAATAGGAGAAGAAAGGGAATTATTACACACTCAAAACCTAGCAACAGTCAAAGATAAATCCACCAAAAACTTTCTCCAACAACAACAACAACCTCCAGCTATGCAGCATAAGCTAACTCTGACAATGAGTGCTAGCCAGGGTCCAGTTTATATAGGAGATGGGAGTGGCTAACAGTGAACAGCGGAGAGCCTTAATGCAGGAAAGCTTCCAGGAGCTCTCAACTGAGCAGATAAACCCATGAACTGCCAAAAGAAATTTACACCGTTTAATAAGAAGATGAAGTGCTTCTAATCAGTGCTGGAGTAGGAAAAATCAGGCGCTGTGGCCTTCTAGCTCCTCTCAGTCGCGGTAAACAAGTGACCTATTCAGTGTTCTGTGTGTCTGGAAAGGCTAACTCTACAGAAGTGTTAGTGTTTGTGCTAACCCCGATTCCACGAAAACTGTGCTTTGTTTTACCATTTTGCTTTCGCGTTTTTGCCCAAAGGGCCATGTTTATTTTTACTTCACCATGGTTTATGCCGCATATATAATAAATATAATAAACCAGTGAAGGTCTTAAAGAGACAGAGTTCCTGTGTCTACCTCTGTGTACAGCTGAGCGAGCTGATCTACCACAGTGTGTAGGACTATGAGTAGCACCAATATTTCTCCTCTTTTTCGACAGTTTTCCTCACTGCAGGCTCTTTAGCTTATGTTCAGTTGTCTCTGGGAAAGTATTAGGAGAGGAACTGCTTTTATGTCTCCAATACACAGCACACACAGAGATGAGGGATTCCTGCTCCCCTGTCTCTATGTAGCTCATGTTCAAAATCAGCAGCATGTAGAATATTATACAGAAGTACTGAGCAGTTTAGCTGTGAATCCAGCTCTGGGTGAGATTAAAAAAACTTTACTAGTAGGCAACAGCATGATTTTTCTTTCTGCTTCTTCCTCTCTGCTCCTTCACACGTCCTATTTCAACAGCTGTAATCTGTTCCTTTATTGAGCTTTCAGTCCATCTTGCGTTCAGCAGGACTGATTTTAGCAGTTTTTCTGAGTAGATGGTGAGTTCAGGTGCCGGAGATGAAGTGGATTATAAGTGAAGCAAGCAGATTTCTCTGATAAGATATACAGTCATGGCCGAAAGCGTTGGCATCCTTGAAATTGTTCCAGAAAATGAAGTATTTCTCCCAGAAAATTATTTCAATTACACGTTTTGTTATACACATGTTTATTTACTTTATGTTTATTGGAACAACACAAAAAAAGAGAAAACTAGGCGAATTGACCATAATTTCACATTAAACCTCAAAAATGGGCACCTTTCCAAAATTCCAAAATTGTTGGCACCTTTCCAAAATTATGGGTAAACAACTTTTGTTTCAAGCATGTGATGCTCATTTAAACTCACCTGTGGCAAGTGACTGGTGTAGGTAATATGAAAATCACATCTGAAGCCAGAAATAAAGGGGAGAAGTTGACTCAATCTTTGCATTGTGTGTCTGTGTGTGCCACAATAAACATGGAGAAGAGAACTGTCTGAGGCCTTGAGATCGAAAATTGTTGAAAAATATCAACAATCTCAAGGTTACAAGTCCATCTCCAGAGATCTTGATGTTCCTTTGTCCACGATGCGCAACATAATCGAGAAGTTTA
The DNA here is from genome assembly GCA_009801035.1 of Oophaga pumilio. Lineage (NCBI taxonomy): Eukaryota > Metazoa > Chordata > Amphibia > Anura > Dendrobatidae > Oophaga > Oophaga pumilio. The sequence continues at coordinate 10,329 of VIAB01040206.1, forward strand.
CAACTCATTAGACTGTAGCTACTCTCCTTGGACGTGGACGGCAGAGAAAAAATGATGAAAGGTTACAACACAGGATAGTTAGGATGGTGGATAAGCAGCCCCAGTCAAGCTACAAAGAAATTTAAGCTGTTCTGCATGCTCAGAGTGGATCAGTGTCAGTGCATACTGTTGCACAGCTTCTGAATCCACACCTTTGCAGTAG
>VIAB01040220.1:0-11987 GCA_009801035.1 Oophaga pumilio
GGAGGTCAGACTCGTCTGGTCAGACTCATGGCTGAGGCTAAAATTTATTATTACATTCATTCCATGTCACTTTACATGTGAAAAGGTGTGTACATAATAAAAAATAAGTACATATATCTTGAACAAAACGAGTCACCGACTGGTACAAGAGGAGAGAGGACCCTGCCTGCAAGGGCTCACAGTCTACAAGGGATGGGTGAGGATACAGCAGGTGAGGGTAGAGCTGGTCATGCAGCAGTATGGTGCAACGAGGGTTACTGCAGGTTGTACTCTTGCTGGAAGAGGTAGGTCTGCACTTTCTTTTTGAAGGTTTCCACAGTAGGCAAGAGTCAGATATGTTGGGGTAGAGAGTTCCAGATTAGGGTACTATTGTGGAAAGAGGAGATAAGAGGGGAGTAGAGAAGGAGATCTTGTGAGGATCAGAAGTTCCGTGCAGGTAAATACCAAGAGATTAGGTCACAGATGTATGGAGGACACTGGTTGCGGATGGCTTTGTATGAAATGGTTAGTGTTTTGAACTAGAATCTCTGGGCAATGGGAGGCCAGTGAAGGGATTGACAGAGAGGAGAGGCCAGGGAATATCGGGGGATAGGTGGATTAGTTAGGCAGCGGAGTTTAGGATAGATTGGAAGGGTGCGAGAGTGTTAGTGGGGAGACCACAAAGCAGCAGGTTGCAGTAGTTGAGGCGGGAATGATGAGGCCATGCACTTGAGTTTTTTCAGATTCTTGGTTAAGGAATATGACCATCCGGGAAATATTTTTGGGTTGGAGTTGGCAGGATGTATAGAGAGGGCTTGGACATGTGGTTTGAAGTAGAGATCAGAGTCAAGGGTTATATAGCTCAGCATTGAGACCATCACCGACCCTGGTTAAGTATCCAACAATCCAACACCTTTGGCTGTGAAACAACTCCATATCATCAGGCTTTCTCTACCGAACTTGACAGTTCCTTCAATTTCTTGATCTGTTAGCCACTTTTTTCCTTGTTTCTTCCAGATAGCTCCGAATTGCCCATTTCCAATCTTGTTGACTCCGATATTTTGCCTGGATGTTCATCTCTTGGCTTTTGAATGAATGGATGGACTTAATTTTGTATCCTTCCAACTGTCATTTCACTCACATGATGCAGTTTGGCAATTTTCTTGGCTGAGAGATCTCTATCGATGAGACGGATGATGCTGTTTCTCTTTTCTTGGGAAATCTTCTTCATGACTTCTCCTTGATTCGAACCAGTGATCTTTCGTTTGGGAATCAACCTACTTTATTAACACACTGAGTTATTAGGGAATGTAAGAACAGGTTGTAATATGTAGTATACAGGAAGAAAAAAGATTATTCCATCACCAGGAGCAAATCAGTAACAATGAAGTGACATGATAAGAATCTGCATAATTAATCATATGCTAAATAGTTGCATATCAAATTTATGTATAAGATAGTCAAGAAGATTCTTTATAAAATGATGGTAGCCTCACATTCGAAACAGTAGTGGATGGTAAGATATGAGGCCTGAAAGTCAAAAGTTCAAAATATTGTTACCCTTTTGCTTGTCAGTGTATGTGTCTATTCCTGGTACTGTAATTCATCCTCATTCAAGTGACTACAATCGATTAAGCACTGATGGCTTTGCCTAATAATTGGCCATCAACTTGAATTCCTAAAAAAAACCCTCTTGATATTATTTCACAATAATGAATTTGTTTAATTTTAGGTGGAAAAATTGATGAAAGAGCATAAACTGCACAAATCTAGAATTACAAGTCTTGAAGATTCCTTGGCAAGCCAACAAGTCGAGTCCAAAGCCAGTCGGGATACCATTGTAAAACTGGTGGCAGAGATGGAAAAACATAAAAAGGCCGTGGCTGGTTTTCCTGCAGAGCTGCAATCTCTTAAGAGGGTGAGATAGGACACAACTGTTTATCCCCTTAAAGACCCAGGAGAACGATAGTCACAACAACTATTGAACATACAGGGCTTAAAGCTTCGTCTTTGTTTTTGTGATGAATGACACCTAGGGTCTGTATAACCCAAGACTGCACCTTGCAAAGTCCGCTGTGGTTGTCAGAGATAATTCAGCAATTTGATTGTTTCTTCTACATTTTATCAGGTCACTTTTCATGTCATGTCTTTTGCTTTGTAGCTAAAACGACACTTGTGACCTGCATTGTCTGGAGTTAGGTCAGACATTGAGAATCGCTTTGTATCTGTTACTTGTTATCTAGTAAAAAAATAATTGATGTTAGATAAACTTTTTGGGGTCTTTTTTTTAGAAAGTTTACCTTTGACATAACTACCACAAAGGCAAGACATGCAACTGTTATAGGGTCCAATGTGGACATGTCCCAAAACGGAACCGGTCCCATAAATTGACTGTCAAAGCAGCTGCTGTATCTGCAGTGGCCACTAGTTAGATGTTTTTGCATTCAGATTTATACGGCTCCCAACATATTCAGTTAGCGCCCCCTAGTGGTGCCCATATGCTGCCAAAATTACAGGTACATCACACAAAATTAGAATATCATCAAAAAGTTAATTTATTTCAGTTTGTCAATACAAAAAGTGAAACTTATATATTAGGTAGAGTCATTACAAACAGAGTGATCTATTTTAAGTGTTTATTTCTGTTAGTGTTGATGATTATGGCTTACAGTCAATGAAAACCCAAAATTCATTAGCTCCGTAAATTAGAATACTTTAAAACACCAGCTTTAAAAAATGATTTTAAAATCCAAAATGTTGGCCTACTGAAATGTATGTTCAGTAAATGCACTCAATACTTGGTCGGGGCTCCTTTGGCATCTATTACTGTATCCATGCGGCGTGGCATATAGTCGATCAGCCTGTATCACTGCTGAGGTGTTATGGAAGCCCAGGTTGCTTTGATAGCAGCCCCCAGCTCATCTGCATTGTTGGGTCTGGTGTCTCTCATCTTCCTCTTGACAATACCTCATAGATTCTCTATGGGGTTAATGTCAGGGGAGTTTGCTAGCCAATCAAGCACAGTGATACTGTTGTTTTTAAACCAGGAATTGGTACTTTTGGAACTGTGGACAGGTGTCAAGTCCTGCTGGAGAATGACATTTCCATCTCCAAAAAGCTTGTCGGCAGAGGGAAGCATGAAGTGCTCTAAAATTTACTGGTAGATGGCTGCACTGACTTTGGTCTTGATGTACCTATACCAGCAGATGACATAACTCCCCAAACCATCACTGACTGTGGAAACTTCACACTAGACCTCAAGCAGCTTGGATTGTGTGCCTCTTCACTCTTCCTCCAGACTCTGGTACCTTGAAAATTGGGGTTTACAAATTTAGTCTCTAGTATTATTATTATTATTATTATACATTTATATAGCGCCATTTATTCCATGGCGCTTTACATATGAAAAGGGAAAAATATAGACAGATACAATAAACATGTGCTAGACAAGGGACGCATAAGTACAAGTTTGTATGTTCTCCCCGTGTTTGCTTGGGTTTCCTCTGGGTTCTCCGGTTTCCTCCCACATTCCAAAGACATACTGATAGGGAATTTAGATTGTGAGCCCCGATGGGTACCGTATTAATAATATATGTAAATCGCTGTGGAATTTATGGCGCTATTTAGGTGAGTAAAATAAATAAATATTAGTGTGTTTTTGAAGTCTGGGAGGACAGGGTATTTCCTAGAAAGAGAGAGAACATGCAGACTTAATACAGATCTTACCTTTGGCTTAAACCCCAGAACCTAGTGCTTAGAGAACTGTCACTGTTTTTTTTTTTAAATTGGAACTAAATACCTCCTCCAATTACCACTGCTTCACCAATGAGAGAACAGGTTTTTTTCTTCTTCTGTGTCCCTCCAATCCAAAAATATGAAAATATGTCCCCCGTTGGGGTGCAAATGTACCCTTCAACTGGGCATATACGGTACCACAGAATTTCTCTGTGGACGTTTGCTTTTTATCCTCAAATTCTGGCCGACCAATACATGGCTGTTCCAAAAGAAAAGTTCTGTGATATACAACGGTTAAAAAGAAAATGTACAATTTTTTTTGAGTGATGTGTGGCATAACACACATATATATTTATATAGATGAGTGTTGGACTTGGTTTTCTCCGGCAGTCCCATAGACATTGAATGGAACAGAAATCGAACAGGCACACCTCCTCTTCATTCAAGACTATGCTCTATAGAGCACAGTTCTCAGATTCCAAAGCCCATTTCCAATCATTTTAACTACTAGCGATTACCGGTAGTTATCCCCTATTCTCTGGATTGAGGATAATGTGCTATCTTGGGAATAACTCTTTAAATAGGACCTGACACTTGCTCAAAATGCTGAGCTAAATACCTTGTGAAAATCTGAATTTCACTGATTCTGCTATTATTTTCTGTTCTGTGCTGCATCACTCCATTGCAGAGATATTCACATTTGTTGCTTTTGGAGCGCTGTATGTGAAATCTCGTCTTGAAGTCCAACTGGGTATTTCTTCAGAGTCTTCTCTAGAGGCGTGTGTTTTCACCTCTCCCTCCCAGATGCTGCCAATCACAAGTCAGCAGCTGATCTAGTAGTCTATCAGTCTCAAACATTGCTGAGCTGAGAATGCTAGCATCTGGGAGGGAGGGTGAAAGCACACGCCTCTAGAAAAGACTCGTAAGAAACGCCCAGTTGAACTGCAAGCAGATATTTCACATACTGAACTCCAGAAGAAACCAATGTGAATATCTCTGTAATGGAGCGACATATTGCAAAGTGGAAAAAAGCACCAAAATCAGGGGAGCTTAGGAATTTTTTCACAAGGTATTTCACTCAAATTTTTGGAGCATGTGACAAAGGAGAAAGATTGAAAAATCTCTATACCCTATTTCATATTTCTGTAGTAAAGCTTTCATGCAGAGTGTTTTATTATACATGGAGTAAGATAAATACAATACACTATCATACATCAAGCATTATTTTCATATAATGGTGTCTATTTTCCCCTTTTGTAATAGGAGAAAGATGAAGCTGTTCTGTTGAGGAAGAACATCGAGCGAGAAAAAGAAATTCTACAAGAGAAATTGAAGGAGAACCATAAAGAATGGGGCAGTTTTCGTCAGGAGCTGATGGAAAAGGAGAAGAAAATAAATGATCTGGAGAGGACTCTGCGTTCCTCAGATTACGAGACGAAAGCATCTCACAGCCTGCACCAAAGCTTCATAAGTCAGCTGGCTACAATCCTGAGTAATGGATTTACAACTGTACCAAGGACAGAGGAAGCTGTAAAGGAGAGGATCCAAAACCTCTGCAGCGGGGAACAAACTTGGAGATCTGTGAGTGATATTCACGAGTCTGTAGTAATGCATCACATACTAAAGACCTAAAGAGCACTGACTAGAGGAACATAGGCTTCAGCATAAAGTGTCTGTACACCTTCTATAGCTATCTGACTTCTATATAACAGTGTGGACAAATTTGCTAAACTTTTACCTATTTCTTCTTTTTTAATTTTCTTTTCTCCAGTGAATCTTAAAGTGGTTATCTGATATAGAAAACTCATTTTCATATACCCTATCGAAAAGGTCTCCTTTACAGGGTTCACTTCTGTTTGAAAGAGCAGAGAGCAACTACAAATATCATTTCCTGTATTTTTCAACACTTTGCCCCCTGTAATCTCTATCTGTAATTTTCTGTTGTCTCTAAACCATTGGTTTGAGACTAGCTGCTATGATGTCTCTTGCTCTTCTGTTTCTATGTAACACATGTTCAGAAGCAGGAACAGCATAGAGGACATTATAAAGCAGTACTGAGCAGTGTAACTGTGAATCCAGCACTTGGGTGAGATAAAACACTTACTAGATAGCCAGGGGAGCGAATTTGTGTGTCTCTCTGCTTTCCTGTTTTACTCTGTTTCTTGCTCCTACATTCCTTTCTCACCAGTAATTTTAAAAGACAGCTGTAATCTGACATCTCAATGCCCTGGCCGTCCCTCTTTTCTTGAGCAAAATGAATTTTTGATGTTTTTCAACTTAAATTATGAATTTGGGAGGCAGAGGAATGAGAACAAGTGGAGAAAGAAGCATATTTTTCTGATAAGATATATTTGCTTGTACTAATGATTTATGCAAACAAGGAGATCAGGGGTGATGGAAAAGATCCCTGGCCAAATGAGGGGTCCAGGACTTATAAAAAAAAATCCCTGGCCAAATGCATGTGAGGGGGCTCAGTTGTACTAGAAAAGATCCCTTGCCAAATGTGGGCTCAGGGGTGGTAGAAAAGATCACTGAACAAATGTAGGGCCCAGGGGTGCTTGAAAGATCCCTGTCCAAATTTTGGCTATGGGGTTGTAGAAATTATCTGTAGCCAAATGGGGGTCACAGGGGTGGTATAAAGATCCTTGGCTAAATGGGCATCTTGGGGGTGGTGGCAAAGTCATTAACCAATCCTTGAATGATTGCGGTACAAGGATTAATGCAGATGGAGAGGATCAATTAGGACAAAGTCATGAAATGCAAAATTTTAGAAGAGAGATTGCAAAAGTTTTTTGAAACGGAGTCGAATGAGAGAAATATAGCTTTATTTGTTTCTCACCACCTACATAAAAAATGAGGTGACTATCCAAATAGTCTTGACTAAAGATATCATTGTGTTAGGTATACAGCTCATGTCTCCATGGTGACAGACTACAAACTAACCCTGTGTAGTCTGGTTATAGATTATGTGTTGCTTCTCTTCTTATTAATCCACAGACAGTAGAAGATGAAGCAGATTAAAGATAAGGCATAAATTATGGCACCAGAACTCATTTTGTGTCTTGATTTGTGTAGTGTGTAGCAATATCTGAGCTGTGATCTTTTATACACTTAGACATGTGAAGATCTGCAGCAGAAGATTGTTAAGCTCAATAAACAAGTAGAGAAACAACTGGATCTGTATCAGGAGGCTGCGGCCAAGTCATATAAAGCAGAAGAATTACTGCAGGAACAGCAGGATTCCATGAAACATTTAAAGGGCAAGCTTGTGTCCGAGGAAATGATCAAAGATGGCTTCAACATGGAGAGAAAAAGGGTAAGGATCATAAATAAGTAGCATGCCTGTTAATGTTAACCTTCTTCTTGCCACCCTACATCTAAGAAAATGATGACTGCAGTAGTTGCCCAAAAGCTAGAAAGCCACAGACTAAGGGGTATTCCAGATATGAGTTATTACCTATCCACAGAAAAAAATGATAACTAATTAGACCAGTGGGGTCTGAGTGATGAGACTTGGGGCCCCCTTGTTTGAATGGGGCAGAGATCACTCATGCTTGAGTGGAATCAAATGGGGGTCACAAGTCTACTGTTTTGGCAAACCTCCTCCGATTTAGGACTAATTCAGATATAATTAGTTAGCATGTGGATACGTGATAGCCAGAATACTGCTAAATTGGTGCAGCCCCACTGATTGCCATACAGTTCATAACTAGTGATGAGCGAGTATGCTCGTTGCTCGGGTTTTCCTGAGCATACTCGGGTGGTCTCAGAGTATTTGGAAGTGCTCTGAGATTTAGTTTGTCGCCCCAGCTGAATGATTTGCGACTGCTAGACAGCCTGAATACATGTGGGGATTCCCTAACAATCAGGCAATCCCTACATGTATTCAGGCTGTCTAGTAGCCACAAATCATGCAGCTGCGGCGACAGAAACTAGATATGTGGATTTGTGGATCAAGATAAGAGAGCAGCAGACGGTTAAATTATATATTTAATCCCCTTAAAGACACACTAGACAATACACTATATACACAATGGTTATACATAGACAATGGTCAGACATGCAAATACAGGTGAAGCAGAAAAGTATAAGCAGATGAATTATGTCAATTACCGGTATGATGTCGACCATGCGTGCCAGCATGGCTCCAGTTCCTCCCAGCACATTACTCAACATGCCCCTCCCCCTAAATTTTACAACTTTAACAAAGTCTCTGGCACACAGGTCCCGGTGATACCAGGCTTCGATATCCTGTTTGTGATGCCAAGATGGAGCGCCCTGGGGGATACTCAGTACCGGGCCGCTTCTTAAAGGGTCAGTGTCAGGACAGCAGTGACCCGGTCCATGGCCCTGGGTGTCCAATAAAAAGGGGATGATAATGAAAAAGGGGAAAATAAAGAGTTTGTAATAAAGTGTTTGTGACGCCACCTGTGGTACTCGGCAATTAAGATGTTAGCCAACGCTGCAGATTCAGTCTACTGGGACAGTAGTTGATGCAGCATAGTTGGTGCAGCCCTCCACAGGCATGGCTATGTCTCAGGGTAGATGTAGTATGTTCAAGATAGTAATGATGTAGTATTTGGCAAGGGATGTAGCAGTGCTGAGTGGGTGTTGCAGGAAGAACTTGAAAGGACAAAGTCAAGTGCAGTTTCAAAAGCTTTACTCACAGTTCTGCAGGTAAGGTGTCCAGGGCACTGGCTACAGATGGTGCTGGAGATCCGATTGCCTGGAAACAATTTGGGTTCCACCTTGCCAGGAGGATTTAGAGGCCTTCCTGCTGTGCTCTCTGTTCCTGGCCTCTGCTGCTTATAGTTAAGCTGCGGCCTTCTTCTCTGTGTAGTTTTTCCAACCAGTATAGCAGGCAGAGTGAGCCTATCAAGAGCCCCGTCTCTTCTCACTGGCAACCCTGACTCTTGTGTTACTGCTGTGCTGGCAGGTACCAGTGTGAACAGAGGACTTGCAATTCTCTGTTCTCCAGATGCGACTGTCGGGCTTGGAGTCCCCAACTGGTCCAGAACCAGGTCCACTTTTATCAGAGCTCGGCTCTGGATGAGCTGTGGCATTCAGCTCCTTTCCCACGAGCTTCCTTCCACATGCCCTCTCTCGTCCCTGTCTACAGACAGACTCCTCTAACTCCTCCCCTAGCCAGAATGTTCCAAGGAAGCTCCCCTGAAATCAGGTGTTAGAGCTCCCCCTTCTCGTCTGGAGTAGGAAAAGTGTTGCATGCTGTGTGTTACCTGGCAAGGGGTTTCCTCTTTGTTTCCAGGCATGGCGTCACCCCCTGTGAAGGAAGCAACGCCACTGTGGCAACTGGACTCCTGGGGTGCCACAATAGCATATGCGAGCCGGTCTCTTCACAACTCTGAACGGAACACGGAAAATTACAGCTCCTTCAAGTTGGAACTGCTGGCATTTGTGTAGGCAATGATCAAAAAGTCGCAGAGTATTTGTCGGGGTCCGAAGTCCTGGTACGCACAGATAATAAATAATCCACTAGCCCACCTGGAAAGTGCGAAATTGTGGGCCTTGGATCAAGGATGGGTAGCCCGCATGGCAAAATATCGGTACAAGATCGCTTACAGGGCCAGGGCCGAGAACACGTATGCTGATGCTCTCCCGAGAGTGACTCATGAGCGGCCCGAATGCGACCGAGATGAAGAGTTGGAGGCAGAAGAGATTCCTGGTTTTCGGGACTTTGCTAGGTCATTGGTGGCGATGCAGGGACAGATCAGAGAGGCGTCTGGAGAACGGGTGCTGGGACGACCTCGGGATGACTGGGTGCAGCTCCAAAAAGCAGATAAAGAACTTGCCCTGCTGCGCGCCGCGGAGAGAATTAGACCGGGCGCTAGTGAGAGAGAACAAGGGCAGTGTTTGCCGACTGGGGAAGTGTAGCGCAGGACTCCCGACTGCAGAGCACGTTGAACGGAAGGGTGTTGTGCAGAATTTCCGATTGCAGAGCGTGCCAAGCAGAAGAGTGTGGTGCAAAACTCCCGACAGCAGAGCACACCGAACGGGAGATTGTGGTAAAGGACTCCTGGCTGTCGGGCTGCGTAATGGACTGGGTGCTCTACAGGTCAGACCGGTGACCGCCCATTGCCGCCAGAAGAGTGCGCACAGATGCTTTGGGTGGGGAAGCCTGAAGGTCTCAGTACCGGTATCGGACGGCTCTCATCTTCCATTTCTGGAGAATTGAACAGCAACAGACTCACGATAAGTGAAACAGTTAAATGCGTAAACTGTGGCCCTGAGTTATACCGTTCTTCGTGTTATTTAGCTTAAAAATCTACTACAAAGCCCCTTGTTGGCTCCCTGCGAGGAGAACCCCTCGTGTTAATTAAATCGCACCCTTGTTAACCCTTGCTCTGCACCTCTGTGTTACTGCATCCTTTTACCTGCCTTATAGCCACTTAGCTACACTCCTCCTATGTAAGTTTGACCAATTGGTCCATGAACCACGTGCACCACCAGCGTGCGTAACAATATCCTTTTAATCTGCACTTTTGGAAGCTTTTTAGAAGCTCTACCGTCCTTATTGCACACTGTTACTTCTTTGGATATCTAAGGCTACATTCACACTACATTTGCAGTGTATTTACTCGTGACGAATATACTCATATGCCTCAATTCACTCGCTAAGGGACAGAATAGTGCATTCTTGGCCTCAAGTGAGTGAGTATATGTGCGTATGTAGATCCCAGCTGTGCCTGGATTCTTACTTCCCAGAGGGATGCACCGAAGGTAATGACCACTAGAGGACCCAATATGCATACACACATCTTCACCAATCCCTAGAGCCACCAGAGGGAGCCTTTTTAGAGGATATAAGGATGGTGAAGCCACAGAGATGGTGCAGAGTTGTTTAGTCACCTCAGAAAGTGCAGAAGGTAAGAGCTGAGAAAGTGTGCAGTCTATCACACAGAGCAGAGCTCAAGAGAGAGAGAGTTCAGCTTTTTGAGAAGGAATCTGAAGTCTGCAGCTCCAAGCTTAGTTCAAACGTGTGAAGGCTAGTACAAGTGGAAAGCCACTCCAGCCTAGTCAGAACTGAGTCAACCGAGTGCAGTTCAGTGAGCAAGCGTGCCGACGCTTTGAGAGCGGTGAAGAAGGAGAAGAAGCAGTCCACCATCTGCTAGCGTGTGATAGTGTGAGGGTCGAGTAGGACGAAAGGCGAGTGGATAAGAAGAGAGTGACAGAGGTGGAAATAGCATTGATAGCTTACCTCTACTCTGATTTACCGGACACCGGGTCCGAGCTTGCTGGATCCTTCACGACTAGCAGGAAATACCGAGACCCTGTGTTCTTTCCAATAGAAGGCCCTACACAAAGTCAGCCGGGTGTAAAGTTGAAGACAGAGTTAGGCCTCGTTTCATACAGGTCAGAGACTCACATTACAGGAGTAAGGAGGCCCTACACCTACTCAGTGGGAAGAACTGGACGTGCATCCTTCACCCTGCCAGTATCCCGGGATGTGCCTGCAATTCCATCAGTAAAGGTACAGAAAGAGACTTTTGTGTGTGTGTTCCCATTATTACTCCTGCGGCCGAACTCCCCTCCTCCATCCTGCACCCCTACACAGCTTAAATACCCTGAAGGTCCCCAGCCTTACCTGTGGAAGGCTTAACACCTTGCTGCCTAATACCAACGCTTCAGTGGACCTATACAGCAGCGCTGGTCACCCTGACCAGGAAACACAGGTGGCGTCACAAACATTCTACAAACACTTTAATCCCCTGTAAATATCCCACATTTAAGGTGAGCCCCAGGGCCACGGACCGAGCTGCAGCTACCGTGACATCCCCCATAGAAGTGAACGGGCTCGGTGTTGAGTACCCCACAGCCCTGGCGGGCGGCTCACGTACAACTTTCATAATGCTTTATGTAACATCGCAGTCTGCAGCGTGGTTCCTTAGACCGGTGTCACACTTGCATGTCTGATGCGAGAAAGTCGCACAAGTGTGACACCAACCTTAGGGCTCATACTCACTGGAGACAAAAACGGACGATTGCAAGCCAATAAAAAATTGTATTGCAATCGGACCAATGTTATTCAATAGGGACTTCTCTTTTGCGATTTTTTTCTCAGCTGAAATCGGTCTGAGAAAAAAATCACAGCATGCTGCGATTTGCAGCGATTTTGGCATGATAATCGCTAATGCAAGTCAATGGATGCGATAAAAAATCGGACAGCACTCGTACTATGCAAGTGCTGTCCGATTTATACGCACCAGTGTCCTTTTGAAAAGCCGGCAAATCATCCCCGGCTACTGTAAAATCAC
>VIAB01040225.1:7987-19897 GCA_009801035.1 Oophaga pumilio
GAAAATCTCGGCTTATACATGGGTATATACGGTACTTTTTTTTTTTTAATATTGATTTTAGTGCTCTTTCACCATTTTCAGTATTTCACTTAAAAAAAAAAAAAAACACACACACAAACTGAGACAGATGTGCCATTCTATATTATGTTGGCTATTTAGGAGTATTAGTAATCAGCTTTCAATATGTACCTGCTGCAATGGCCCCCACCACAGGTTGCAGAAGGACGGTGAGGGGGTAGTTCCAAGCTCCAATGACGAGGACAACACCAAGCGGTTCATAATTGATGTAGACATCATCTTGCATTGTCATCAGGTCCTTTTTCACGTGCTGAGGTGCAGCCCAATTATGGAGATTGTCAATGCTCAGCTCAAGTTCAGCTAGAGTACCCATGAACTCGTAAGCATATGAAGCACATTCGCTCTACACAAAAAAACAAATATATTGTTAGGTATGGGACAGTTTTCATTTAGCATACAGAAGGCATGGAATCACCTAAAAGAGAATTTCTCATGTAATAAGGCATTTCTCATTCTACACAATTATTTTCCAGCAATGTGAATTACTGAACGTGAAAAATAATTCCTTTTATATAATGTGTAGCTTTTAACAATAACAAAAACCACTGTTTGAAGTGGTGTGGATATGTCGTATAATTTCACAGGGTTATAGGTGTATACATTGTGATGGAGATTATCAGGATTTGTCCCTCGGATAATTAACCTATAATTACTAAAGAACCTTGTGCATGTCAGCTTTTAAGGCCTCCTTGAATTCAGCCTCATTCTCAATCATCATTTTCTTCATGGCTTCTAGCTGCTGTAACCGGAAATCCAATGAGCGCGTCTTCCCAGTGGCAAACGCTTGCCTTGCGGAGTTTACAATCTTTTTCATCATGTTGTATGGGAAGCCTGAGAATGAGATTATGTAATAGTTTTACCTGTCTTTATTGCCAGTTTTCATTAACAGCACAGGCATATAACACTACCAAGTTTCTATAAACCGCTTTCTACGTGCATCTTAAGGAACAGATCCGCTGGTGGATTCCGTCAAAAACGGATGGCAGCAGATCCGCCACCCATAGGCGCCCATTATACAAAATGGCGGACGCGGCAGATCCGTCATAGTCCGCCATTTTGAATGCACACAAAAAACAATGCATTGAACAATTTCGAAAAAAAGGCGAACGCCAAATTTATGGCAGATCCGTCAAAAAACGGATGTAACGGACGCCCATCCGTCAAAATCCGTCACTGATGCAAGTCAATGGGAAAAAAGTGGATCCGCCAAAAAAAAAATGGCGGATCCGCTTTTTTCACACTTTGGCGGATTTTGACTGACGTCGCACGACTGAAGTGTGAAAGAGGCCTTACCGATTGGTAGGGTACAACTGCTGGAAGCCGCACTGACATCAGAATGGGTAATTGTTATCCCTGTAAGGCTACGGTCACACGATCAGTTTTCACATCAGTATTTGTAAGCCAAAGCAGGTGAGAAACATTCAGAGGAAAAGTATAATTGAAACGTACCACCTCTTCTGTATTTATCACCAACTCCTGGTTTTGGCTTACAGATACTAATGTGAAATACTGACCAAATACTGATAGTGTGACCATAATAATAATAATCTTTATTTTTATATAGCGCTAACATATTCCGCAGCGCTTTACAGTTTGCACACATTATCATCGCTGTCCCCAATGGGGCTCACAATCTAGATTCCCTATCAGTATGTTTTTTTGGAGTGTGGGAGGAATCCGGAGTGCCCGGAGGAAACCCACGCAACCACGGGGAGAACATACAAACTCCTTGCAGATGTTGTCCTTGGTGGGATTCGAACCCAGGACTCCAGCGCTGCAAGGCTGCAGTGCTAACCACTGAGCCACCGTGCTACCATAGTTTTAAGCCCCCGTCTCACATAGCGAGATCGCTGCTGAGTCACAAGTTTGTGACGCAACAGTGATCTCCCCAGCGATATCGCTGTGTGTGACACACAGCGACGATCAGCCCCTCTGCTGGGTATCGCTGATCGTCGCTGAATGTCCTGGACATTTTTTTGATCGTTGGTCTCCCGGGCGGCGCTTAGAAACCCGCTGCTTACCTTGGTTACCAGTTCCCTGCACCATAGCGCTGGTATCTAACGTACACTGCGGGTAACTAAGCGACGTGCATCGCTTGTTACCCGCATAGTCGCTGTCCTGATCGCTGCTGAGATTTGCCTGTTTGGCAGCTCACCAGCGATCATGTAGCGACACACCAGCTATCCTGACAAGTTCATATCATTGTCGGGATCGCTGGTGAGTCGCTATGTGTGACGGGCCCTTAGAATGGAGAATCAGTGCGCATGCTCAACCTCTGAGCCAATCATTCTCTTTGGGGCTACCGAGTGCTGCGTGCCAGCTTTTTCCAGCACCCCATAAAGAGAGGAGCAGTGGTCAGGTGTTCAATCTGCTGCTCCATTTTCTAACAGGTATAAAAGTTTCCCTTTGAGAAATACCCAATAATAATTCCACCGATCAGTGAGGATCCCACACAACTGACAGGCACCAAGTTACTACCCATCTACCGGATAGGTGATAACTTTCTTTCACTGGACAATCCCTTTAAGCTAGCCATGCACATCACATTTACATTGTCAGCAACTGCCGATTTTGGCAGGACTGGTAGACAATCTCATGGTACTCTCCTAAATTTCAATTGATAGAGTATAAGGGGTTAGAAAAGGATAGGGCGACTGAATTTCAACATGCCAATCCATTGCGAACAGTAAGCCACAGTCAGGTGTCTGTACATGCACGCTTGGCTGAGCGGAGCATGCACGTGTGTTCTTTGGGTTTGGAAAGATAGCTATCAGAAAATTAGCGTTTAATGGATTGGTTCTTAAGCAGATGCCTGAGAAACTTACTGATGTGGCGGTTATCACACGTACTGTAATATAGAAGGATTAAAGCTCTCTGGAAATCCACACCCTGGTTTCTGAAAAACAAAGATTACATATTTCAGCAGGAGAAAAAACAAAACAAAACTTTGTTGGTTGCCAAGATCTATCGATCGACTGGTTTATTTGCAGGCATTTATTATAGGGTTGGGTGATTAAAAACCTGAACTGGAGTGTTCATTACACGTGATCAGTTTTCTTGATTATTACAGATATAATGTTCAATGCAATTTTAGAGAAAAAAAATATTGATTATGAATTTTAGCTGTGAGATGAAGAATGGTATAATGTGTGGGAAATTGTGACTTCTGGGAGAATTGTTACGGCTTTCCTATATGCTTTTGATTTGATTTTTTCCCATTGTAAAGGAGTTCTCCGGGGATACAAAAAAAAAATTTGGACTGTCTCTGCCCTCATGAACTATGAAGAGGAGATATCCAGTGCAGTTCTATTACCGTATATACTCATGTATAAGCCGACCCGTGTATAAGCCGACCCCCCTAATTTTGCCACAAAAAACTGGTAAAACTTATTGACTTGCGTAAAAGCCTAGGGTGGAAAATGCAGCAGCTACTGGTAAATTCCAAAAATAAAAATAGATACCAATAAAAGTAAAATTAATTGAGACATCAGTAGGTTAAATGTTTTTGAATATCCATATTGAATCAGGAACCCCATATAATTCTCCATACAGTTAATGATGGGCCCCATCAGATGCTCCATACAAAATACTCCCCATATAATGCTCTATAAAGGTTAATAAGGTGAGTCACATATGCAAACACATTTGTAAACATGCACTGCTTTTTCGCTGTTACTTTGCCCCGCACACACAAATGATACACCATTTGAAAGGTAAACTTGCCCCCTTCAGCAAGAAAAGAGCCAAACAAACCACACATTCACGATTTTATCACTAAATAAAGTTTAAACATTCATTTTCAGAAACCTACAGAATGACACAATGACCTGCAGGTGGCACCTCAACCGGAAGACATTTTTTGGCCTCTACTTATCAAACCAATTAATTGTATTACCAAGCTACATATATAAATACCTGTCTGTGTTCATCATCTCATGAAATACATTTACATTTGACCAGCTTGCTTTTTCTGAAATTGCCTGTGCCCCCCGACGACCAATGTAAGAAAATTTTGCACGGGCCAAGCTAGTCATCTATTATTAGGAGACTAGCTGGTAGTAACAGGATGGAGCTGAACACTGCTGTAATGTCCCAGACAGATAGCTGAACAGTGAGGAGCAGCTGCTGTCACACCAGACCCCTGATATGGGCTCCCTGTCTGCAGTCTGAGGTGAGGGGGGCGAGAGGCCTGCTCCCTGCTACTAGCCCTGCAGTGAGGGAGACATTTTTAGGGGGCTGGCGGCTGCTACTAAAAGTCAGGAGCAGGACACAATCCCACCACTCCCCTCTTCTGGAACTAGATGCACACTCGTGTGTGATGTATTGTCCCAGACAGGAGGAGGGGGAGCAGTGAGGAGCAGCTCCTGTCACATGGTTGTCCCAGATGGGAGGGAGGAGCAGTTCCTGTCACATGGAATTACAAGTGTTCTACAGATAATAAAAGTGGACTGGGTATCTCCACTTTATAGTTTATGAAAGCAGGCACAGTGCAAACATTTTTTTTTTTTATCTCCCCGGAGTAAAGATACTGTCACACTAAGCGAGATCACTAGCGAGATCGCTTAAGCGTCAGCGATTTTATGACGCAGCAGCGACCTCGTTAGCGACTTAGCTGTGTGTGACATGTAGCGGCGATGTGGCCCTCGCTGCGATGTCGCTGATTGTTCATGAACGTTCTGAGCCGTTTTTTGGTCGTTGATGTCCCGCTGGTGAGCCTGAATCGCTGAGTGTGACACCCTTTATGAACGACTTTACCAGCGGCGCAAGCGGGACTAGGTTTTCCCAACGACCGCAGAGGTCGTTATACAGATCGCTGATCTCGGATGAGAGCTTTGTGTTTGGAAGTTAACTAGCGTGTCCTTGTTGTGATCGCTGGTGCGATCGCTAAGTGTGACAGTGCCTTAACCCTTTAAGTACTAATTGACCATTACAGCCCATAGGAGTTGCTCACAGCTTAGAAATTAAATGGCCATTCACTAATGTGTATAACCTATATACGGTATTTGCCCATAAGGTTTTATTACATTTTACACCAATTTAAACCTCATTTATACGATTTTCACAGAGAAACCTATTAAAGTGTATAGTGATAATCACGTCTGTGTTTTTTCCAGACTGAGCGCAATGGGTGTGCTAACTATTTTTTTCCATTGTACTTGATAGGATAAGCTTTGCAATTTTTTAATCAGAAATTCACTGAAGAAACACTGATGATAAAAACTGAAACAATGAACAAACTAATAAAAATCTGGTCCAGAATTCTGATCAAAATTTGTCTGTTTTTTTTCTTTTTATTTCACACATGTAAATAAAAACCAGGATATCTGAACGAAGCTTTAATATGCATTTTGGACACTTTCACACCTCATATGAAAGGGAGAAAAGTTTGGAATGCGAGATTATTTGTGAAACACATACACACAAAAAAAAGTGCAAGGAAAGCAAAACAAGAAGTGGAAAGGTAGCCAAAACAACCAAATCTATCACCCAACATAGGCCATTGCAATAAATGTTTGTGCACCTTTCAGATCCGCTGTCTAAATATTGGTCAGAACGATTTAATATGCCCCTTTGAGTTCCTTTGGATAGTAGCTGTAGCTTGATGGGTTAAAATATAAAAAGTCTGTGTTGTCTCAGCCATGTATGGGTACACAAAGTTGGTATCACATGATGATAAAAAGGCCCCAGAGCTTTAAGGTACTGCCACACTAAACAATCCCGCTAGCGATCTCGTTAACGTCGCATACTAATGAGATCGCTAGCGTGATTGTTATAATATCGCTAGTAGCTGCCTTATTTAGCGATGTCGTTAAGGACGCTATCGCGGTTAGCGATCTCCTTAACGACTTTGGCGGTACAAAAACACCGCACATCGCTCACAAAAAGGTGCCACACTCAGCGATATATGCTCACCAGAGGGACGCCAACGATAAAAATAGGGTCCAGAACGATGTGAACGATGAACGAGATCACAGCAGGGGCACAGCAGGGGCCATGTCGTTGCTACAAGCCACACACACCGGCGTCACTAACGAGATCGCTAAATAGTGGTTTTTTAGCGATCTCGTTAGCGACGCTGTTTAGTGTGGCATACCCTTTAGCTGCAGTTTTCTCCTAGGACTTAGGCCTCTTTCACATGTCAGTGTCTCTGTCTCTGCTACGTGTGGTGACAGTTTTCACACGTACCGGAGACACTGACACACGGAGACCCATGCACATGTTGGCGGCGTGTTTTCACGGACCGTGTGTTTGTGGGCAAAACACGCCGACATGTCCTTTTTTTACCGGCAGCATGGTCCGCAAACCGTCCTGCACACGTAGAACGCACATTGATGTCCTCCGTGTGACACGTACCGGCGCCGGGGAAGAAGCGCTACAGTAAGTGCTGTTCCCCAAAGGCAGATGCTGAAGATGCTCTCATCATTCTCCCCTGCTCTGCTGGCGATCGGCGCGAGCAGGGGAGAATGATGAGAGTTATATTAAAGTCAGAACGATGACAGCAGGTCGGGGCTTTTGGGACTATTACTCCCATCATCCGACACATGCTGCCATCTTTCTGACTTTAAAGTAAAGGCACTGCCACACTTAGCGATCGCACTAGCGATCACGACTACAACTTAACCTGGCAAGATCGCTAGTGCGATCGCTATGTGATCGCTAGTTAGATTCCAAACATAACTCATCAGCGATCTGTATAACGACCTCTGCGGTCGTTGGGAAAACCTAGTCCCACCTGCAACGCTGGTGAAGTCGTTCATAAAGGGTGTCACACTCAGCGATTCAAGCTCTCCAGCGGGACACCAACGACCAAAAAACGGCTCAGAACGTTCATAAGCGATCAGCGACATCTCAGTAGGGGCCACATCGCTGCTACATGTCACACACAGCTAAGTCGCCAATGAGATCGCTACTGCATCATAAATGGTGACGCAGTAGCGATTTCGTTAGCAATCTCGCTTAGTGTGGCATACCCTTAACTCTCATCATTCTCCTCTGCTTGCGCCGATCGCCAGCAGAGCAGGGGAGAATGAGAGATGTCTTCAGATCCTGCCGCCGGGTAACAGCACTTACCGTAGCGCTTCTTCCCCGGCGGCCATCCGTGTGGTAATGATGCGGCACATGGTTGCCACACATATTACACACACGGACATCTCCGGTATCGGTTTTCCCGGATCGGAAATATCAGGACGTGTGAAACAGGCCTTAAGAAGCATATGAGAACTGTCAGCAGTCCCAAGAAAGTGGTCTTACTCAAATCCTGTATTGCTGCCCCAAAACATCTTACATCATCAGTCCTTGGGCCAGTCCAGCAAGACATAGTGGATAAGGTCAGCTTTAGCTGACGTCATGGATTACAGGGTAACACAAGCCTTGATGTTCTGATGTGTCTATGATCAGACCAATTCATGTGCTATGCTATTCATACTGGCAAAAGTGACAAGATCCCAACAGTGGATCTCACGGAAGGTGTGACACCTTTAGTTTAGCATATTGCAGCCCATAACTTAGGTCACACATGAGATGAGACTGTCTGCTGAAATAACATGTGGATGTCGGCCATCTCTCCTGATACTTTCATACACATGGGGACTCCAATGCTGAAATTCCATTTATCTGATCCATCTCTCCCTGCCAAAACAATTTGTTGGGTTAGAGTTGGGAGACCCCTTTACACACGATGCGCCTATACTTGGTTTGAGCAGTTATTCTGCGCTGACAGAGACCCTTTAAATGAGGCCGCCAGAGATAGGCAAGTGCTGTGCTCGACTGGCCCCATTTAGAATGAATGGAACAGATGCGCGCATGATTGACCACCACTTCACTGAAGCGCATTGGTTCTTGGGATTGTGGGGGTCCCAGCAGTCGTACTGCCAGCGAAACTTGAGACAACCTTTTTAAAGAAAAAAAAAAACAAAGGCATGTTCTACTCTGGTCTATTTTGTGGACAAATGGTGATGGGTCAAAATACGGACAGCAAGTCAATGTCAGATTGTAAGTCGTTTAGGAAATTTCCATCTCATTTTTTTGGGGTACAAGTAAAACAGATGCTGCATGGATGATAAATACAGATAGAAGAACCAAAACTGGAGCAGCACAATGATAACAGGTCTATCTGCAGATGGGATAAATCACTGACATGCAGTAGCGTAGCTACCGGAGGGGGGGCAGAGGGTGCGCCCATACAGTTACATTCTGCGACAGAGGAGGGAGATCGATCTCCCTGCTCTGCCACCCGGCCGGCTGTGCAGAAGGAAGAGGGGGGGGGGGGGGGGAGGTTAGTCGGTGCCAGAAGTTGGCCCCCTGCCCATCATCGCTGGTTAAACTGTATCGGCTAGATGACGATACAGCTGACCGCATTGATGAGAGGAGTGTTACGCTCCTTCTCCCATCATCCCCTCTCAGCATCTGACTCAGACACTAACAGCGGGCGCGATGACGTCACTACCCGGCGCCCGCTGTCAGGAGATGAGCGGGAGCTCAGAGCAGCGGAGGAACCAGAAGGAAGAGAGGTGAGTATTGGATTTATTTTTTTTAATGGAGGTGCATCATACTATAGAGGCCTGAAGGGTTCATTATATTAGAGTCTGCCTATGAGAGGGGGGCATCATTATATTACACTAAGCCTATGGGGGCTGCATTATATTACACTCTGCCTGGGGGTGCATTATATTAATGTCTGCCTATGGGGGGCTGCCTTATATTAAAGTCTGCCTGGGGGATGCATTATATTACAGTCTGCCTATGGGGGGGCTGCATTATATTAGAGTCAGCCTATGGGGGGCTGCCTTACATTACTGTCTGCCTGGGTGTGCATTATATTAGAGTCTGCCTATGGTGGGCTGCCTTACATTACAGTCTGCCTATGGGGGGCTGCATTATACTATAGAGTCTGCATTATACTATACTATATTATTGAGGACTAACTGCTGCATTATACTATATGTAGGCTATCTAGGGGCCATCATACAGTTTGGAGCCATCAAAGAGTTTGGGGGATACTAAGGGGTCAGTATATATACAGTGAGGGGGCATTATACTGTGTATAGGGGAGCTGTACAGGGGGGGGAGACTCGGGACTTTATTAAATGTAAAGTGGGCACTTATAGGGGAACTCAGGTTACTGTGACTGTCAAAGAGCACAAAGGGCATTATTACTTTCAAAGGAACAAAATGTGGGCACTGTTTTCTAGGGCACTTGCACCCAGCATTACTATATTCTAGAGGGGTGCTTTAGAATTTAAAGGGCACACAGAACCACCCAGCAGGTGCAGTAATAGGGACACATACGGCAGCAGCGGCTCAGCATTGGGGTATCAGCAGGATAAGGAGTTTGTGCAGGTTTTGGATAGATGGTGGAGGTGCTGAAAACATGAGACATGAAATGTGTCTTTCTTGTAATCTCTGCAGCCGAATCCTGGCTAGAGAAGTTGTCATGTCGGTCTGGGCCAGATGGAAAAGACTGGAAAAGAGAACGATTCCATCAGAAAGAACGTCAGCGGTACGTCATTATCTGTAACTCTGCTGTAATCTCATATGTTCCGTAGGACTGGTATTTACCACTGACCATATGGCGCTAATATCAATGTTGTTCTTTGCATAGAGATTATTTTCATTAACAGCGCAGTCATTTCCTACATCCACTATTAGGCCGGGATCACACATGCGAGGAAATCTTCCGATGCTCGCATGTGAAATCCCAGCTCTGGCGCCAGCACTCGGGAGTGGAGTGCGCGGCTGCAGGTATTTCTATGCAGCCGTTCGCTCCACTCCCGAGTGCCGGCGCCAGAGCTGGGATTTCACATGCGAGCATCGGACGATTTCCTCGCATGTGTGATCCCGGCCTTAGGGTGCGTCACTGAGTTGTAAGCAAGGTTACCTGGTTAACGGCCCACTCAGAAGTTTCGCCCCCCTGAACCAAAACCCTAGCTATGCCTCTGATGATATGTAAAAAGGCCTAGAAGGGAGAGGTCCAATTCTAGAAAGGAGCCATAGGGCAGGCGGGAGAGGGGATAGCGGTATCACAGGGGCACTGCCACAAGGGAGGAAAAGCAAATCAAGGTATAAAGGTTTTAGTCAATTGTATAACTTTATAATAAAGGAGTTCTCAGCAGAGAAGCTCTGCTGTAATAACAGTGAGGATAATCCTGTCTGTGCTGATAATGTATCTGATGTAACATTGCTCAATCTCTGTACAAGTGTCACCAGACGGAGCAGCGCTAGAGCCTAATGCACATACAGAATGGGGGGCCCTGCCTGCTCTGCCCCGGAGACAAGCGGCTCTAGAGGACCCCTGCTGACCGCTATCCCCGCCATGAAACAGTCCGTCAGCAGCCAAGCGCTCCAACCTTGGGAAATAAAGGGGGGACAGCCATTACACACACGGCAGCAGGGACGTCCCAAAGCAGCAATGTCGTCGGGAAGGGGGACACGCTCCAAGCCGACAGGTATGGAGCAGAAAATAGAAGTGACGCATATCACGACATGACTCGCAGTAAACACTCACCTGCTCTCCACAGTATAGGACCTACACTGTCCGGAACACCGACCCCGACTGAAGTCCAGGAAACAGTCCTGACCACGCCTATACTGTAGTCACATGACCTCGACTGTGGACTCGAGCAACACTGTGAAAGGAGGTTGGGAGTGTGATGGTTTCCAGAGATAGACGCAGTGTATGCCTGTGTGGTTACCACAGGAGGAAAGTCATACAGTGTGTGGCTGTGTGTGATTACCACAGGAGGAAAGTCAGTGTGTGTGTGTCTGTGTGTGATTACCACAGGAGGAAAAGTCAGGCAGTGTATGACTGTGTGTGGTTACCACAGGAGGAAAGTCAGACAGTGTGTGGCTGTGTGTGGTTACCACAGGAGAAAACGCAGGCAGTGTATGTCTGTGTGTGGTTACCACAGGAGGAAAATAAGACAGTGTCTGTGTGTGATTACCACAGGGGGAATGTCAGACTGTGTGTGGTTACCATGGGAGGAAAGTCAGGCAGTGTATGCCTGTGTGTGATTACCACAGGGGGAATGTCAGGCAGTGTATGTCTGTGTGTGGTTACCATGGGAGGAAAGTCAGGCAGTGGTATGCCTGTGTGTGATTACCACAGGGGGAATGTCAGTCTGTGTGTGGCTGTGTGTGGTTACCACAGGAGTAAAGTCAGGCAGTGTATGTTTGTATGTGATTACCACAGGGGAAATGTCAGGCAGTGTATGTCTGTGAGTGTTTACCATGGGAGGAAAGTCAGGCAGTGTATGTCTGTGTGTGGTTACCATGGGAGGAAAGTCAGGCCATGTATGCCTGTGTGTGGTTACCATAGGAGGAATGTCAGGCAGTGTATGCCTGTGTGTTGTTATCATGGGAGGAAAGTCAGGCTGTGTATGTTTGTGTGTGATTACCACAGGGCAAATGTCAGGCAGTGTATGCCTGTGTGTTGTTACCATGGGAGGAACGTCAGGCAGTGTATGCCTATGTGTGGTTACTACAGGAGGCATGTCAGGCAGTGTAAGTCTGTGTGTGGTTACCATGGGAGGAAAGTCATGCAGTGTGTGTGTGTGGTTACCACAGGAGGAAACACAGGCAGTGTGTGTCTGTGTTACCACAGGAGAAAAGTCAGGCAGTGTGTGGCTGTGTGTGTTTACCACAGGAGGAAAGTCAGGCAGTGTGTGTCTGTGTGTGGTTACCACAGGAGGAAAGTCAGACAATGTGTGGTTACCACAGGAGGAAAGACAGTGTGTGGTTACCACAGGAGAAAAGTCGTGCAGTGTGTGTCTGTGTGTGGTTACCACGGGCAGAAAGTCAGGCAGTGTATGTCTTTGTGGTTACCATGGGAGGAAA
>VIAB01040230.1:0-12315 GCA_009801035.1 Oophaga pumilio
GGGGACCGCAGCAGGACTGGTTTGAGATTCCCCTTGTGCAGCAGTGGGAACTTGATGCCTAACAACATTTAACTGGTTAAACATCAGCAAATGAACCATATCTTTATTTGTACAATCACTATTGTCCTTTGCAGTATTTCAAGTAAGTCAAGATTTTTATGTATGCCTGGTGGTGGATGTTATATGATTCTTAGAACAGGTATCCAATGTCACATTTTCCAAAGCAATAGCACTTAAAGAATATTACGTATCTTTTCCCTGACGAATAAATTCCTAAGAAAAAAATTCTGTAGTTAGTGCTGGCACAGCTTTTGCCTCTGGCTAACTCGCTCAGTTCAGACACAGCCGATTTCGAACTAGAGAATTTACTTAAGCATTCTTAAAACAGGTTCTGTAACGAAAAAATAGGGTCATAAGTAATAATTGATCACAAAACAATTAAATGTAAGAGAATATTGCCGAATATATACCGTAGATAAGGTTTGGTGGCTCATTTGTCAATGACAAAAAACAGAAATGGTTCAGGCTACACATTTTTAACCTGTTCCTCGAGAGTAAGGAAAGTCAATGAGAATTATCACATAGTTAACCTTTTATGAAAATATGTCTCTATTACAAAGTTCCAATAAATCATTAATATTAGTGGTAAATTATTTATTAACACTTCAAGCAGCTGGAAAAAAAGAGCTAGAACAACTTTGAAAGCCACAATTTATCATAAGGCTAGGTTCACACTGATTTTTATTGAAGAGGATTTTGAGCAATATCTGGTCCTAAATAATTTTCAAAATGCACTTAAAATACTTATTAATTATTCTTCCTATTCATTTCAAAGGAAGATAATGTGAACATAGCCTTAACCTGCATTTAAATACATAGATTTCTGACCAGTCAGACCAATCTTACAGATTATAAATTTGGTCTGAGTTAACATGGGTTTATACTATCCAATTTAGGGCTACATATTTTACAATCAGTTTAGACAGGCCGACTGCTCCCCCCATGCACACAGAGTGATCATCATAGGCTGTCATCGTTCTTAGTAGTGCATCTTGTTTACACAGGATGATGTGCTGCTGGTGACAATAGTGATTTTTAAACCAGGTTAAAAATCATTGCACTCAATGAAAAAGCGTTTTTTTCATTCATGAGATGATTGGCAGCCTGTTTGCACTGAAAAGTCCTAGGAACACTAATTCATGATAGTCCGCCAATGTAAACACACATTAGAGCACCGCCCTAAACCTTAGATGGCTGTTGGCCAAATGATAATTCAGCCAATTGTTTGGCTGGCAGCCATCTCAGCTGTTTCTGTGTTCTCAATGAAAAAGCCACTGTCAGATATCTCTGGCTTAAAACAAAAAGATTGTCAGTTTGAAATTGGACATGCCAGATCCTTAACTTCCCTGATAATCTTCTGTCCAAGGCCCCTATACAAATTAGACTATTAAGGTACTGTCACACTAGGCGAGATCGCTAGCGATATCACTTAAGCGACACCGATTTTATGACGCAGCAGCGACATCGTCAGCGATGTCGCTGTGTGTGACATGTAGCAGCGATGTGGCCCCCGCTGCGATGTCGCTGATCGAGCACGAATGTTCTGGACCGTTATTTGATCGTTGGCGTCCCGCTGGTGAGCCTGAATCGCTGAGTTTGACACCCTTTATGAACGACGAGCGACCTCGTTGGCGACTCATGTCAGCGGCGCAGGCGGGACTAGGTTTTAACGCCCCTCAGCTCCGATTGGTGGCCACAACATCTAGTCCTTTGTGCGTTGTTGCGAGGATACTATCATGTGTGGGGTTTTGCGATCCTGTCAGAGTCGCTACAGCGCTTCATTTTTGCCATTTATACCAGACATTTTTGGGATCCTGAAAAAATTAATCCGGGGCAAACGCAATAGCGGCACAGACTGGATCGCAGTAGCTGCAGAACGATGCTGGAAATTCGTATGAACCACTTGCGTCGTCTTTTATGACGCGGAAGTCCAATCACTGAGCGAGAGCTGTGACATATGACAAACAGTGACCACCAATCTGTGCTGAGGGGCGTGGAAAAGGTTGCGCTCAATCACGCCTATCGAGGTCGGGATCTTTAACAATACATGCTGTGTGACAGGTCCCAACGACCGCCGAGGTCGTTATACAGATCGCTGATCGCTGATGTGTTGTTTATGAGATCTTCCTGTTTGGAAGCTAACTAGAGACCATATAGCGATCACACCAACGATCTCGCCAGGTCGTGTCGTTGTCGTGATCGCTTGTGCGATCGCTTAGTGTGACAGTACCTTTAGTCTAATGTGTGTTTGGGGGATTTTAGCCAACTGCACTAAAAGACATTCTCATCTTCCTCATCTACTGATATCATTCTAAAATGAATCTTTACTATTCTATATAATGGAGTTGTCTTTCTATCTGTTTACACACTACCACTATTGTGCTTGACAGACATAATTTTAAGATCATCAAATCAGTTTTCTGAAAGATGAGACAGATTTCAATCAGATCAAATGGCAATTTACACACACCAACTTTGGTCTGATTGGATAGAAATTGGTCAGATATTAGTACATGTGAATATATTCTTAAGTCAGCCATTCACATTAAATCAGGGGTGGGGAACCTCACCGCCACGGGCCATCGATGACCTTTACTCTGGCTCCCGAGCAGATTCCCGGGGACCGCAGTGATTTGGCCAGAAGCTGTGTTTTGACCTTCACTGGCCCTTTAATATATTCTTACTCTGAGAACATGCAGTGTTCACTACTGAATGCTGTGGCATGTGTAATGAAAGATTGCGTCCTCACACTGGCCAGCATCAGGACGTACTTTGTGGGCCGAGTTAGGGTCTGATGCGCTCTCGTTCCACGGTAGAAGACAGTAGCGGCAGCGTCTCCTATGATGTCTATACCGAAGCCTCAAATTGTCTCCTGCGATGTATGTGTTGGGGGTCAGGCCCTGCTAAGAACTGAATTACACTGTGACTTTAAGAGACAATGCTCCCCTCTAATTTGTGTGCACTTTGGCTAGTCCTTTCTCCCCTGCAGCTTGCTGTGTGTTGGTTTTGAACAAGAAGCAGGAAGTTTTGGTTCAGGAAGTGGAGAGTGAGCCTCCTGCCTATGAGAGACAGACAGGACAATAAGTGTTTCCTAACAATGAGAGACTGGTAAATGAACTAATGGCTTCAAAGGAGAAGATAGTGCCTGGTTATCACCGGACCAATCACCAGGACCATGTCAGAAGGAAAGGGTCGCACTGCACAGCCAGGTAGTTTTCTCCAAGCACCAGTAACCTGAGAGAGAAAATAATGCTGTGGTACCAGTAATCTCTCATCATTGAAAGTGGGAACAAGACTTGCATGGATCCGGAAAAATATGGATCAGTTAACCTGAAGAAAGGGCTCAACACAACAAACTCGGCTCCATTACATCAGGACCAAGCAGCAGATGCCAGACTTTCTTCTAAGCTTTACCGAACTGTGTGTGTGTCATCTGCTGGTGTTGATACACTGAGTTTTATCAAGACCAAAGTCAGCGCAAGCCATCTACCAGGAAATTTTAGAGCAC
The DNA here is from genome assembly GCA_009801035.1 of Oophaga pumilio. NCBI lineage: Eukaryota > Metazoa > Chordata > Amphibia > Anura > Dendrobatidae > Oophaga > Oophaga pumilio. The sequence continues at coordinate 3,569 of VIAB01040230.1, forward strand.
TTCATGCTTCCCTCTGCCGACAAGATTTTTGGAGATGGAAATTTAATTCTCCAGGAGGACTTGGCACCTGTCCACACTGCCAAAAGTACCAATACCTGGTTTAAAAATACCAATATCACTGTGCTTGATTAGCCAGCAAACTCACCTGACCTTAACCCCATAAAGAATCTCTGGGGTATTGTCAAGAGGAAGATGAGAGACACCAGACCCAACAATGCAGACGAGCTGAAGGCTGCTATCAAAGCAACCTGGGTTTCCATAACACCTCAGCAGTGCCACAGGCTGATCGCTCCCATACCACGCCGTATTGATGCAGTAATTGATGCAAAAGGAGCCCCGACCAAGTATTGAGAGCATTTACTGAATATACATTTCAGTAGGCCAATATTTTGGATTTTAAAATAATTTTTTCAAGCTGGTGTTATAAAGTATTCTAATTTACTGAGATAATGACTTTTGAATTTTCAATGACTGTAAGGCATAATCATCAACATTAGCAGAAATAAACACTTGAAATAGATCACTTTGTTTGTAATGACTCTATATAATAGAGGAGTTTCACTTTTTGTATTGAAGAACTGAAATAAATAAACTTTTTGATGATATTCTAATTTTGTGAGATGCACCTGTGTATACTGCAGCCCCATGTCTCTCTAGTGACATACATACCACAGTCCCATGTCACCTGTGATTATATATATAAAGCAGTCTCGGTGTCTCCTATGTGATGTATACTGCAGACCTCCCACTGATGGAGTTCTATAAATCTAATGTGATCAGTGATGAATTTCCCGCTGCTTCGAGTTCTTTACAAAACTTACTTCTAAGAGCCAGCTGCGCTCCAGACAGATGCAAAAAGTAGTTAAAAGTAGCAACATCATCCATACCACCTAACATCACAGTCGCACCAAAGAGAATCAGTTCCAGACATCACATTAGGGGTGAGTTAATTAAATCTTTGACAAAATATAGCAGTGTAATTTTTAAGTTGATAAGTTTGTATGGCTCCTGAATGATGGTATAAATAGTCTAATGGCCCTTGGTAGAAAAAAGATTCTACAACCCTGCATTAGATGGTAGTCATCTGGACAAAGCCTTGGGCCGGTCATTCGGTGACAACCAACTAGGCTGACCCTCCCATAACAGGAGTGCCCGTTCAGCTGAGTGCTCAAGTGTTCCCTTTGCGAGAACAAAGCATTCGACAATCTGAAATTAAACATGCCCAATCAATATTTTCTCCTGATGATTAGTTGGCAGGGTCACCTAACACATTAGACTGTACATATAGGCCAACATTATTCTAATGTGCATGGGAGTCTTTAATGAAGTGCAAAGGCCTTTAGACAACCTTACAATTATTCTTTTCATTGGCCGACATAAACATGACAGCAATCAGCCAACAAATAAACAAAACTCTGGCCCACTGGCTGACTGCATCTTTTATGTGACCTGATATATAATCAAGGTTGGCACATCATCTCACTATGCAATATAGGATGTGCAACTAACTAGAGAGGAGCGATTCTTTCGGAATTTCAATTTGTCTGCTTTGCTGAATTTTCCACAAAAATTTGATTCATGGCGAACTAGTTTTCTGAAATCTCAATACTGTAAATTGCTGGGAAAATATGCATTGGGGAGAGGAGAGAAATGGACCTGCTGAAAATAAGAGCTTACACACTACAGAAGAGAGAGAGAAAGGATCCTGCTGACCACAAGAGCTTACACTCTACAGGAAACAGAGAGAGAGGACCCTGCTGACCATAACAGCTTACACTCTAAAGAAGAAAGGGGACCCTGCTGACATTAAGAGCTTAAACTCTATAGGAGAAAGAGGACACTACTGACCATGAGAGCTTATACAATACAGAAAAGATAGAGAACCTTGCTGACCTTAAGAGCTAACACTTTACATGTGAGAGAGAGAGAGAGAGAGAGAGAGAGAGAGGACCCCGCTTACCATAAGTGTAGTAATAGTAAACCGTGGCATTACTGTGTTAGGTGCTTAAGTAGGGTCCCAAACCATAAGAACTTACACACTACAGGAGAGAGAACTTAACTGATCATAAGGGCTTACACTTGACAGGTGAGAGAGAGAGGATCCTGCTGCCCACAAAAGCTTACACAATAGAGGAGAGAGAGCCAGAGAACCTTCATGACCATAAGAGCTTACACTTTACAGACGAGATAGAGGACTCACTGACTATAAGAGATTACACTCTAAAGGAGAGAGAGAGGACCCTGCTGATCATAAGAGTTTACACTCTATAGGAGAGAGAGGACCCCGCTGACCATAAGAGCTTACACTCTATAGGAGAGAGAAGACCTCAATGATCATAAGAGCTTACACTCTATAGGAGAGAGAGGACCCCGCTGACCATAAGAGCTTACACTCTATAGGAGAGAGAGGACCCCAATGATCATAAGAGCTTACACTCTATAGGAGAGAGAAGACCCGCTGATCATAAGAGCTTGTACACTACAGAAGAGAGAGAAAAGACCCGGCTGATCATACAAATATATATCCTTGACTGACAGTTTAGTCAGAAATGCTGCAATAAAGGTGGGTTTACATCACTCAACTTGCATTGTTAAATGGCTGTCGATTAGCTACTTGCTTGATGATTGCAGTCATTTATTAGCCTGATTAGATAGGCAGACTGCATTTAATATACGCACAGACTGATAAATTAATCAATGAGTGTAGATAGACTGTAATTGTTCTCAGCAGCACAGGTTTGCACAGGACGATACACTGCCGAGAACAATGATCTTTTAAGCAAACAAAAAGAAAGTTTCACCCAACAAATGAGCACTTTGCTCTTTTGTCTGGTGATTTTCAGACTGTTTAGCCCTCTCTATTATTGTAAAATGAGTGATCCTAGGAAAGCTCGTTCATGATAATTGTGCACTGTAAATGCACCCTAGGGTTATTCAACTGACTTAAGGGCCCGTCTCACATAGCGATATCGCTACCGAGATCGGTGCTGAGTCACTAGTTTTGTGACGCAGCAGCGAGCTCACCAGCGATATCACTGTGTGTGACATTCAGCGACGATCAGCCCCCCTGCTGGGTATCGCTGATCGTCGCTGAAATGTCAGGACATTTTTTTGATCGCTGGTCTCCCGCTGACAGGCACGCATCGCTGCGTGTGACAGGCGGGAGACCAGTGATCCGCTGGTAACCAAGGTACACAGCGGGTTTCCAGGCGCGGGGCTGTGCCTAGAAACCCGCTGTGTACCTTGGATACCAGCGCCCTGATGCAGGGAGCTGGTATCCAAGGTACACAACGGGTTTCCAGGCACCGCGCAGCGCTTGGAAACCCGACGTGTACCTTGGTTACCAGCTCCCTGCATCAGGGCGCTGGTATCCAATGTACACTGCGGGTAAACTAGCGATGTTACCCGCAGTGTCGCTGTCCCAGATCGCTGCCTGAGCTGCCTGTTTGGCAGCTCAGCAGCGATCATGTAGCGATACACCAGCGATCCTGACAAGTGCATATCGTTGTCGGGATCGCTGGTGTATCCTTATGTGAGACCCAGCCTTTAGCGATCGCACTAGCGATCACGACAACGACACGACCTGGCTAGTGCGATCGCTATGTGATCGCTAGTTAGCTTCCAAACACAACTCATCAGAGATCAGCGATCTGTATAACGACCTCTGCGGTCGTTGGGAAAACCTAGTCCCGCCTGCGACGCTGGTAAAGTCGTTCATAAAGGGTGTCACACTCAGCGATTCAGGCTCACCAGTGGGACACCAACGACCAAAAAACAGCTCAGAACGTTCATGAGCGATCAGCGACATCGCAGCGGGGGCCACATCGCTGCTACATGTCACACACAGCTGCGTTGCTAACGAGGTTGCTACTGCGTCATAAAATCGGTGACGCTTTAGCGATCTCGTTAGTGATCTCGCTTAGTGTGACAGTACCTTTAAAGTCTTCATCAATCATCTGAATATTCTCAATACCAAGCAGGGGCAAACATATATAATGTACCACTGTTCAGGGGTCCAGTAAGGAAAGGTTCTGCTGTCACCTCAAAAACAGCCATAGAAAAGACATAATGAATTTTATGCAAGAAACTAACAAATGTCCTGGTTTACAATTATTGGTTCATTGTGAAAAAAAACTTTAGTCGGTACTCTAGTTTGCTTATAGAAAGCAAGGTGTCTAAGCACTGTTCTTGCACAGAATCCTTTGATGAGTAAAATACAGTAGAATAAAAAAAAATCTGTTCAACATTAACGGACTAAAGACTAGCATGCCAATCTACAACTTGCGCATCAAATACAGAAAAAGCTGTTAATGTTGCAGTGCTGGCTTTGCCATAGGCAAAATGTACAGTGACAGTATGGCCTTTTGTAAGACTGCAGGTAATTGCCACTTTTACTTTCCTATACTAAACTAACAAATGTTCTGGCTCACAATTAATGATTCATTGCTAAAAAAAAAGAAAGCAAGGTGTCTTCGTACTGTTCTTGCACAAAGCCATACGATGACTAAAATAGAGTATGATAAATTAAATTCTATCAACATAAACAGACTAAAGGTGTCTAAGTACTGTTCTTTCACAAAACTCTTTGATGAGTAAAATACCGCAAAATAAAAATAAATCCTATCAACATTGACAGACTAAAGACTAACATGCCAGTCTACAACTTGTACAGTACATCAACTACATGAAAAGGCATTGATGTTGCAGTGCTTGATTTGCCATTGGCACAATGTGCAGTGACATTATGGCTTTTTATAGGACTGTAGGTAATATCCACTACCACATTCTTCTTAACAAATAAGACTATATTACAAAGGAAGCAAAAAGGATTACTACTGGACACATCCATTTACATAGACCAGTGCATGGGTTAGAGTAGTAAGAATGATATGAAAATGAAGTCTTGGCCATTATGTGAGTACTTACCTAGGAGACTGTTCCTTGTCAACTGTGCTTGGTGGCTCAGGCACGGAATGGATAGCCCTGGGTGCTTGGGGTTTGGACAGTAGCTAAGAAAGTAAATGATTTGAAAAAACTTGTCCAACAAGCTCTGGTCTAGAAGTGAGTGCTAAATAATGTCAATTTAAAAAAAAGAAAGTCACACGCAATCTAATCAAGGGTGTTGCATTGGTTTCTCTGTAAAAAGCAAGTTACTTCCTGGAGCCAATCAGCTGTAGAAATAAAACAATGCATACCAGTATAACATTGTGCATTACCTTACTCTACAGGTTGATATGTGAACACTAGGTCAATATTTTTTTTTGTATACGTACTAGCAATGATGGAGCTGTAATGTTAAATGGGAAAATGGGACAACAGGTCTTTTTTAAGATGAATTTTCTTTTTTTTATTAGTAATGTCTTAACTTTTAAGATTACAAATTTTAGAATCATTAACATAATTATGTATGGAACCTCATAACATTTGTTTAAAAAAAAAAATGGAAAAACTTAAGTTTTGGGAAAGACATGACAATCTGTTTTTATAAACCAATTACACGTGGAAGTAAAACTGATCAGTTTGTATATAATATATAGAATGAGCAAAACCCTCATGACAATTCACAGGTTAAGATACTTGTGTGTTTTCCAAATTCCATTGACTGGTCCTAGTATGGTATTGACCTTTTGATACAACCATCTGTGCCTGGACTTGAGTCTCTTTCTTTTGGTAATTATTTTGATAAGACTAAATGGCTTTTTAATTTTTAGGGCCTTCCATTAAATGGCTTCCATTAAATAACTAACATCAAAAGCAATAATGATGGTTGCCAGTTTCCTGTTTATCAGTTTAGATCGAGCTGATGGCGTTTAGAAGAATGTTTCGGCTAACTTTTTTTTATAGTTGATAGGTCTGAATGTAATGAGTCATTGTTTCCATTCTGCATATGAGGTCCCCTGATCGGAACTGGCCCTCTGTGACATTTAGAAAGGAATATTGAAATTACTTTTCATCTTGAGCTAACCCCATTATTAATACATATAGAAACTTGCATAAAGCTTATTTTTATAGATGTTACTTTTTATTCCTATAGACATAGTGACGCCGTGAGTCCTGGCCCGGCTTTGGATATAATGACATAAACTAATATCACATTATTGAGTGATGCTGCTAGTTCAAGCCTTTAGATGCAACACCAGTAAGGCAGTACGTGACACAAATATGGAATATACATTAGACCTCACTCAGTCGTTCATGAGTCACGTTATGTACAGGTCCTATATTTGATTTTCACGGACAGAACACGTACCCATATAGTCTATGGTGCTGTACACATTTTCATATTATTTTGATGACCGATTGATCTGAAAAAATATCAGAGAATCGTGTCACAGTTTTACAGACCAAAATTACCCACAGACGACGGTTACTTGAAAATCATGGCCAGCACTCGGATGGTAGCAGCGTACAATTTGTGTGTTGTCCGTGATTAACATTTTAATGGATAGGAGAAATTTTGCAATATATTTATTTATCCACAAGTGAAAATCACTGATGAGACCCTGATGGTAAAAAGTGACTCACTAATGAAACTTGGATTCAAAACACACAAAAACAACGCTGTGTGTTTCTATCTGCGAGAACAATTACGGAGGTCTAAATTAGAATTTATTGTTTCATTCACTTTAATCATTGTTACATGGCTGAAAAATCACCACTGTGACTACAGTCATATTGTTGATAATGGCTAATCATGCATCAGGCGTCAGACTATTCACTGAAATCAGTGCCAAGACAGTGTTCTACTTATGATTATGTAACTCACATTTTTTTTGAATGATACAAATGCATAGAGCCACACCTTTGCCACATCACATCAAATTTATACAGTGGCATGTAAACATGTTGGCCCCCCTTTATGAAATTTACTGTTATTGTGAACAGTCAAGCAAGTTGAAGACAAAATTATCTCTAAAGGGCCTAAAGTTAAAGATAACACATTTACTTTGTATTTTAGGCAAATAAAATATGTAATTTTTTACATTTTAAAAATTATAAAAAAAATGGGCAGATGCAAAAGTTTGGGCTCCCTTGGAGATTTTTGTGCTCAGATAACTTTGACCAAGGTTTCAGACCTTAATTAGCCTGATAGTGTTATGGCTTGTTCACTATCATCGTTAGGAAAGGCCAGGTGATGCAAATTTCCCAGCTTTACAAAAACCCAGCCTCCTCTAAGGGCCCCGTCTCACATAGCGACACACCAGCGATCCCAACAATGATAAGGATCGCTGGTGTGTCGCTACATGATCGCTGCTGAGCTGCCAAACAGGCAGCTCAGGCAGCTATCAGGACAGCGACACTGCGGGTAACGTCACCTAGTTACCCGCAGTGTACGTTGGATACCAGCCTGCTGATGCAGGGAGCTGGTAACCAAGGTACACTTCGGGTTTCCAGGCGCTGCGCGGTGCCTGGAAACCCGATGTGTACTTTGGTTACCAGCTCCCCTGCCGTAGCGCGCTGGTATCCAACGTACACATCGGGTTTACAGGCACAGCCCCGCGCCTGGAAACCCGAAGTGTACCTTGGTTACCAGCTGATTGCTGGTCTCCTGCCTGTCAAACGCAGCGATGAGAGCTGGCCAGCGGGAGACCAGCGATCAAAAAAATGTCCAGGCATTTCTGACACGACCAGCAATTCACAGCAGGGGCCTGATCGCTGGTACGTGTCAGACATAGCGAGATCGCTGCTGAGATCGCTGTTTAGCAGCGATCTCGCTATGTGAGACGGGGCCTTAACCCTGTGCCATAAAACAGCAGCCATGGGTTCTTCTAAACAGTTGCCTAGCACTCTGAAAATGAAAATTTTGTGGCCAACAAAGCAGGAGAAGGGTATAAGAAGATAGTAAAGCATTTTCAAGTTGCCGTTTCCTCAGTTTGAAATGGAATTAAGAAATGGCAGCTAACCGGAACAGTGGAGATCTAAATAAGGTCTGGCAGACCAAGCAAAATTTCACTGAGAGTTGCTCCTAGTATTTGCTAGAGAGGCAAATCAGGCCCCCCGCTTGACTGCAAAAGACCTTCAGAAAGATTCAGCACACTCTGGAGTTGCGGTACATTGTTCTACTGTTCAGAGACACCTGCACAAATATGGTCTTCATGGAAGAGTCATCTGAAGAAAACATGTCAATCCTCACCATAAAATTTACAGTGAGAAGTATGCACAACAAACATCTAAACAAGCCTCATGCATTTTGGAAACAAGTCGTGTAGACTGACAAGGTTAAAATAGAATTTCAGGAAAAGGACATCTCGACTACCATTAAGCATGGGGGTAGATCAATCATGCTTTGGGGTTGTATTGCAGCCAATGACACAGGGAACATTTCACAGGTAGAGGGAAGAATGGATTCAATGAAATTTCAACAAATTCTTGATGCAAACATAATATCATCTGTAAAAAATCTGAAGTTGAAAGAGGATGGCTTCTACAAATGGATAATGATCCTAAACACACTTCAAAATCCACAATAGACTACCCCAAAAGGTGCAAGCTGAAGGCTTTACAATGGCCCTCACGGTCTGAACCTTATCTGAACATCATTGAAAATTTGTAGCTAGACCTCAAAATGCAAGATGACCCAGGAATCTCAAAGAACTGGAAGAATTTTCCAAGGAAGAATGGATGAAAATCCCTCAAACAAGAATTGAAAGACTCTTGACTGGTTACAAAAACCGTTTACAAGCTGTGATACTTTCAAAAAGTGGTGCTACTAGGCACTAACCATACAGGGTGCCCAAACTTTTGCA
>VIAB01040230.1:12647-22688 GCA_009801035.1 Oophaga pumilio
TGTGGGTGTTAGCTATATAATGGAGGCTATGGCTTAACACAGGAACTGTATGTGGGGAGGTGTTAAGCCATAAGCCGAAAATCACAATGAAAAAATGTGGTAAATGTGGTTATTGGCTGTAAAACCATGTGAGATTTTGGTTCACAGTTTTTGTCTATACTGAACAATACTGCTAAGAAAACATAGAAATTATTATGCAGGTGCACTAATACGGAATGGCCAATATGCAAACATATAGATACATTGTACGTCAGCACTCTGTGAATTATGAATACATGAAATCCTCTGTTGTTGTAAAAGTTAAAAACATAAGGTACGTAGGTAGATTTTTTTTTATTAAAAAGGTTAAAAGCAAGCCAAAGTGACCTCATATATATGACCTAACTCTAGTGATTTCCTGAGCCATGTGCACAAGCAGACCTCTAATCAACTGGGAAAAGATGGGAGCCAGGTATAGTGCTAATTAAAAGCTGTCTGGGAAAGATGGGTGTACAAGGGTGCATAGCCCAGGAGGGGGCCACCCCCAATGTACAGTAAAGTAAAATATAGGACAAGGCCAGTATCCCTATAATATTAAAAGGGTTGCCAGGTTTGGCACGAAAGACTGCAATCACAACCAAGGGTGGATTAAGAGTAGCCAGGGCCCTGGGCAGTTTAGAAAGCATGCCCCCCCAGGTACCCGATGTATAATGTGACATGTCACATAGTCCCCCCTGATAGATCATGTGATAAGTCATGTGATAGCGGTGTGCGCAAATATCATAGCACTATACAAAATAGAATGTGGTGAGAGATTATTTTTCCCAAGGGGCCACTTGACAGACCGTGAGTATTGTGGAGGCAGAAACAGTAGACTGAAATTAATTTTGCTCAAAATTAATATAAAAAAAAACATTAATAACTGAATGACTTAAAGGAAACCTGTCACCAGGAATAATGCGGTTAATCTGTTAATAACGCTGTTAACCCCTTTGCGACATGCACCATACTAGTACTGCACATGTCGCTTCTCTCCCTTTCCCAGGACGTCAGCTATTTTGAACAGGTGACATGTGCCCGGAATAGCCGCAGGTGGAATTTACCCATTAAATGCCGGGTCACTGGTGGGTTGGCATGACATCCGGAGGTCTCCTGATCTCCTATGGTTGTCACTGCTGGCTTGCTATGAGCGCTCATAGCAAGTGAGTAATTCAGCTACGCATAGGCGATCTGATCATCACCTGTATGTAGCAGAGCCGATCGAGTTATGCCAGCTTCTAGTCTCCCATGAAGACTATTGAAGTATGCCAAAAGTAAAAAAAGAAAGTTTTTAAAAATATTTAAAAAATTAAAAAATGCTAAAGTTCAAATCACCCCCTTTCGCCCATTTCAAAATAAAACAATAAAAAAATCAAATATAGACATATTTGATATCGCCGCGTTTAGAATCGCCCGATCTATCAATAAAAAAAGGATTAACCTGATTGGTAAACGGCGTAGCGAGAAAAAAAGTTAAAACGCCAGAATTATGTTTTTTTGGTTGCCTGGACATTGCATTAAAAAGCAATAACGGGCGATCAAAAGATCGTATCTGCACCAAACTGGTATCATTAAAAACGTCAGCTTGGCATACAAACAATAAGCTCTCATCCAACCCAAGATCACAAAAAATGGAGACGCTACGGGTATCGGAAAATGATGCAATTTTTTTTTAACAAAAGTTTGGAATTTTTTTTCAACACATAGATAAAAAGGAACCTAGACATGTTTGGTGTCTATGAACTCGCAATGACCTGGAGAATCATAATGGCAGGTCAGTTTTAGCATTTAGTGAACATGGTGAAAAAAACACCAAAAAACAAGTGTGGGATTGCATTTTTTTCCAATTTCACAGCACTCTGAACTTTTTTCCCAATTTTGAGTACACGATATGGTAAAACAAATAGTGTCGTTCAAAAGTACAACTCGTCCCGACAAAAACAAACCCTCACATGACCATATTGACCAAAAAATTAAAAAGTTATGGCTCTGGGAAGAAGGGGAGCAAAAAACAGAAACGCAAAAATGAAAATGGGCTCCGACGCGAAGGGGTTAATCTGCAACTTAACCACATATCTGCAGGTTAATAGCATTATTTCTGGTGATATGTTCCCTTTAATATTAAGAAGAATTAAGTATGCTGATATTCCCCTATATACATCATGACCCACCACCTAGCCCCCTATATACAATATTTCTATGGACATGGACTATCCTATGTATACTGTATATATAGACCCTATTTGGCATGAACACTTGTGTACTTAGCTTAATGGCATCTTCTTCCGACGCGTTTACCACCTCTTTAGGTCATGCAGGGTTTTATCAGGGAATTCCTTCAGACAGGACAAGAAAAGGAGACCATAAGCCGTAATGCAATGAGGATAACAGCTCACAGGCCCTGGCAATATGCCCCTACATAGCCCCCTACATACAATATAAATCCACACACAGCCCCCTACATACACTATGAGCCCCCACATAGCTAACTATATACAGTATAAACCCCACATAGCTTCCTACATATATTATATACCCCATATAGCCTCCTATATACAGTATGAGCACTGACATAACTCCCTATGTACAGTATAAGCCATACATAGCTCCCTATACACAGTATGAGCCCCCATATAGCCTTCTATATACAGTATGAGCCTGCACATAGCCTCCTATCTACAGTATGAGCCCCCACATAGCTCCCTATATACAGTATGAGCCCGTACATAGCCTCCTATTTACATTATGAGCCCCTATATAGCCTACTATATGCAGTATGATCCCACACATAGCCTCCTATATATAGTATGAGCCCCCGTACAGCCTCCTATATATAGTACGAGTTCTCACATCCCATACATATATGACTAATTTAAAAAGAGACACTCACCTCTCTCTCATTCCCCTGGCACTCTGCCTTGGTCCCCGAGACTTCATTTCTACTGGCCAGTGCATACATTTTAGTGCGATGATGTAATCACGCCGGCGCCAGCTGATGACGTCAATCAGCTGGCACGTCACAGCAGAGATGATGGAAGCTCCCCTCGAGCTGCACTGCCATTCTGCATTATCTGCAGTGCAGCGCCAGGAAAGCTCCCTGCCGGGATATGTGGGCTGCAGGTGGCGGTGCCCAAAACATTATAATGAGGGCAATCTGGCGATGGGCCCCCCATGCCTTGGGCCCCGGGCGATTGCCCTCATTGAAATATGCCCATGGTCACAAAAATGTAACTGCAGACTTGTGAACCATTACAGCGCGCTGTCATGATTCTTCAGTGCCAGTAGCAGGAGAGGGCGTCATGTGACCGTAAGTACGCAAAATGAATACTCCCGGCCATATTCCAATGAGACATACGCAGCCTCACTCAATACAAGCCAACTGTGTGAGAATGTAGCTGAAAGTATGCTTATTGCATACCTGTGGTCACATGACCACCCGGTTTTGCTGCCGTACAGGAGTATGTTCATAGGGCCCACTGCGCACGATGTGAGGATTCACAAGTCTGCAGCCTCATAGAGTGCCTGCAGACTTTTATGCCAAACCTGGACAACCCCTTTAAATTAAAATGCAGGTGCATAAATACACTGTTGCACACAGAGGGGTGAGTCACTAGGGTTTGGAACCATTCATATGAGGTATGCCTTGTGGTTGGATGTCATCAAAAAATGTCAACTAAGTGCCTTTCGTTTCCAACATGTACAGCAATGGTGGGATTCATGTCTTCATTACTTGCAGTATGCGTACAGATACCCTAGGAGTCCTACTAAATTGTGTGCTAGAAGTTTCTACATTAGCTCCAAGAGTCAGTGATCCAGAAATGCAGACATTTTTGACAATTTGATTAAAGATTGAAAGCTCACTACATATACATTGACATTATTGAAAGCTCACTACATAAAACCTCATTGCCCAATGGCCTCAGCCTTACTGTGACAGTGAGTATTCAAGCCTTTCATTTACAGAGTCCTACCTTCTGCTTCTGGGAATTAGCCCATCCTTGGGTTAGCACATTGCCTTTTGTAAAATGGTAGGAATAGAGTAGTTTCAGTCTGGAGGGAGGAAATTGGTCATGGTGGAAATGAATGTACATAACAATGGATTACTGGGCAGGATGCACACATAACCTGTAATCAGTGAAAATGTTAATATTCCAGTTGACCTGTGATGTACACATCACCATACAAAGTGCGGAATAGCACATCTTGTAAAGTATTAGCAATCACAGTAGAAAGGACACCAGTTACTTAGCAGGAAATGCACAATGATTGATTAGCTCGCGTGAATACACTAAGAAAGTGTGTGAAACAAGTCCCAGAGGACACTGTAGACAATCCTTGAAGCAAGGACTGAGGTTTTTTAGAGAAGGTCATCAGAGCAGATACAGAAGGCCAGGTTATAGCAGGGGCAGGAGGACACATGCAGGTGTCCAGACAAGAATGCGGTGGCCCCGAACTACGGCGTAGGAGCTTTTTATACAACCCTACCCTAAGTTTAGGCAAAGGAAACTACATATTGCAGAAAAAGGCGTATACATTGCAGAACAAAGCATTGAATGATATTTATGAGCATTGCAGCAAAACTCATCTTCCAAGGCCTCCATGTTCTTTCTAATTCAATAATGTCATCGTTGCGGACATCTCTCATCCGTGAAGGCCATCCTACTCACATAACTCTTCAAGCGCTGACAGCTCTATTGACAACCGAGTTTTATATCAATTCAACATATTCGCTATTCACTACCATACATCAAACAGCACAGCCCACTACACCTATTCTAATTAACATTTTTAGTCTTTTTCTACAGTTACTAATGATACTGATGTTATTTATGTCTCCACTCCAGGGAGAACTTCAAAAAGTGCATCTCATTAGCTGCAAAGTTAGTTTCCTAGAGTTTGCCCAAGGTGGCTGCTTGGCACAACATGGCTGACCATTCTCTTACATACACTAAATGTAATCATATTAACACTTTATTCTCTAAGACATTTAACTGAAAAAAAAAAATAACTTGAGTATAAGTTGGTATGCATGCAAAATAGGAGCCTGTTCACACTGGTCATCAAAATGGACAAAACTCAGGACAGAAACAAAATGAACATATACCCTACTGTAAGTAAATAAGTAAAAGCAATAGTGGATATAAATAACATAGAGTACTTGATGAATTAAAAAAGCGTAAAAGCCATCCCAACAGCGTCAAGGTGTACCAAATCAGGATGGTCCTAACCTCTAGTATTAAAACTTCACCATGCATCATAGTGATGTCTGTGTGAATAAGGGCCAAGCAGGATCAGGTCCCGAATGGATACTCAGCTAATGGCAAGCTATATAAATGTAATGTCCAGCTCAAAGAGAGGGAGGCATCACCCTTACCTGAACTTAGTACAGAAACCTGAAACTTAACAGAAAAAGTAAATAAATGACCGGAGTATAAGTTGGTATGCATGCAAAATAGGAGCATGTTCACACTGGCCATTACACAGACAAAACCTAAGATAGAAACAAAGTGAACATATTGCCTGCTGTAAGTAAATAAGTAAAAGAAATAGTACATATACAGTACATAACATAGGGTATAGGCTTTTACGCTTTTTTTTGTCGAAATCAGTGTTTGCTAAGTACCCAATGTTATTTATATGCATTAGTGCGTTTACTTATTTACTTACAGCAGAGTATATGTTCATTTTGTTTCTGTCTTGGGGTTTTTCTTCTCTAATAGATAAATTCCTTGAATACTCAAGTGCTTTCAGATCACTAATCATCTCAATGCTCCATCCCACAATGGATAAAACTGGCTATTCAAGTAACAAACAATGTGAACGATCCAACCAATTTTTTGGATTGTTAACAAAATTGTCAGTTTAAGCAGAAATATTAGTTTCCAATTTACCCTTTTCCTTGATTGGTAGTAATAAGGCTAAGAATACGTCGACTTTGGCCATAACACTTCACGTGGCTATGGACCATGCTATATAGCTGCTTCTTTGTAGTGTAATGTTAGTGAATGGGGAGTTGTTTTGACCCACAAGTTGCAAAAAGTCAAAAGCAATCTGGCCTTCACTGGGTTTCATTTTGCAGCTTTTTTGGAGGCAAATCGTTCATGTGCAGTACTTCTGCGTGTTTTTATGCATAGTGGAGACGGGATTTCTTGAAATCCCCTCCACTATGCTGTAACATCTGGACGCTGCGTGTTTGACGCTGCGCCAGCGCACAGCGTCAAACACACAGCAATTACTGAAGAATTCCGGATGGTGGAAACACACCCTGGTAGTATGGCAAGTGTATGTAAACAAAGACAGGGAGCGCCAGTGGGGTATCACATCATGAGGGAAGAATGGGGCTCTGGGGTCTGCATGCACACCACTGCTCTACTCATTGTTTGCTCCATTCAAACGAATGAGATCTAGAGTTCTGTTCTTGGATCCTCAATGATCAGCTACTTACCACCTATCCTGAGGATAGGTGATGAGTTTTTAATCCTTAAACCAAGTTCACACATAGGGGATTTGTCGCGAATTAGGCATATAAATGAGGTTGTAAAGTACAGGTTTGGAGACCAGTGGACCATGAATTCACCATTAAAGAATATCACTGGAGTTTCTGTGTGCTAGGATGTGCTGGGCACTCAACGTGCATTGTCTGGTGCTCGGATGTAATGCTCAAGAACCCGCCTCATATGTTTGGCCTCTGTTTCACATCCAATAAACATGCGGGGATTGCCTGCCAGTCACTGTAATGCTGTAGCCATCTAGGTAGTGGCATGACTGTGATTGGCTGGCAGCGACTAATACAAAGAAAAAGCTACAGACCATAACAGGGATCACCACAAAATACAAAATATTTTATTAGATACATACAAACAAAACCAGTTATAAACCATTAAAAGTCATAAACATGACAAATACACAACCCTGTTGGCTCATAATAAAGCCATAAGCTACCCCACAACAAACCAATATAAACAGTTAAAGTGGCTATTTAATAGATATAAACAAGATGAAAAATACATACATGTCCACCATACATATTACAATATCTGGTGAAACAATCTGTATTAGGCACAGAGGACAGCCCATAAATGAACATGCAATTGCATGTAGTAATAAAGAATTTAGCTAAATCTATTCAAATGTTACCAACACCCGTGCACTTACATAAGCCACGGAAAAATGCCACAGAAAACATGCATGTAGGCCTATCACAAGTCTGGCTTATAGAATGGTCCACGATGAAAAATATTTACATGGGCAAATATAAAAAAGATAACCCAAATGGGGGTAAAATACCCAAATGACGCAAGATGTTAATGCAGAAAACACAGACCCGTTATCATACCAACAATAAGACCAATAATTGGGGGAGCTAGTGGAGATGCCCGACGCGTGTCGCCACCACAAGGTGGCTTTGTCAGGGGCTGATTGGCTGGCTGCATTACCTCATCAAAGGTTATAAAAGGACCGGCGCCACCACGGTCAGCACACTCCATTACACAGCTCAAGGACAGTTCTGATTGGATAGAGAGAGAAGTTGTCAAAGGCCAGTTTCAGGAATCGGAGTTCTCTAGTTGCGATAGTGTTGCTGAGCCACTATACTAAAAGTCCTTCTAAAGGCTAATCTTGTGCTTTGCTGTTTCTATGCCATATATCCTGCATTTAGCCTAGGGACAGCTGCTGGAGCAGATAGAGTGGCTTAATCCAGCCTCTAGGCAGGCGTTAGGATTTTGCAGTCCAATGCTAAATATATAGCTACTGCAGGCAAGGTCGTATTTGCCACTAGGCACTTGAGGGCACGTGCCTAGGGTGCCAGGATACAGGGGGGCGGCACCTGAGCAAGGTTTTTTTTTTTTTTAGTCCTTGTTGCCATGGAAAGGGCGGCGCCAGAAGCAGGACGCTCCGCTCTCATCTCAGTGGTGCTGGAGGACTAGGTGCCTCTCACTGGTGGCTGCAGGGAAAAAGCAGCTGTGCCAGGGGCGGCACTCTCTGCTGCTCGAAGGACTGACGTGAAGAGAGGAGCGGGCGGAGGAGGAAGAGAGAAATGGCGGAGGTGGCAGCGGTGTCCCACCATGTGCCGCTTCTCCCACTGCTGGACTCCCTCAGGGTTGCTATAGAAATGCCCCCTCCATGGCCGGCACTTACTTGTTGCTATGGCAACACCGCAGTTTTTCCCCCTCCTGAATGCCCCAGTACGGAAATTCGCAGCTCTCGTGGTATCTCCCTGTTACCTCCGGACACCGGCTGCACAAAGGAACCGGACACTGGGGAAGGGGAGACGGCCCCGTGAGTATCAAGCGCCCTGCTCCGATCTGTGTAGTGACCAGGGGGAAAGTGCTGCTGTGCCCTGTGCCCCCTATGCTACTATATCTTGTGCTACCGTGCCCCTTACACTACTGTACCCTGTTCCCCATGTGCTACTGTGCCCACTACACTACTGTACCCTGTGCCCTATGTGCTGCTGTGCCCCCTACACTATATTGTCACCCTGTGCCCCATGTGCTACTGTGCCCCCTACACTACTGTACCCTGTGCCTCCTGCACTGCTGTGCCCCCTGTATTGTGGTGCCCTGTTCCTCCTGTACCCCATATATTATGGTGCCCTGTGCCTCCTGTACTGCTGTGCCTTGTGTATTATGTTACCCTGTGCCTCCTGTACCTCTGTGCCCTGTGTATTATTGTGCCCAGTGCCTCCTCTACCCCATGTATTGTGGAGCCATGTGCCTTCTGCACTGCTGTGCCCCAAGTATTGTGGTGCCATTTCCCTCCTGCACTGCTGTGGTCTGGGTATTATGGTGCCCTGTGCCTTCTGCACTGCTGTGCCCTGTATATTGTGGTGCCCTGTGCCTCCTGCACTGCTGTGCCCTGTGTATTGTGGTGCCCTGTGCCACCTGCACTGCTGTGCCCCGTGTATAGTGGTGCTCTGTGCCTCCTTCACTGCTGTGCCCCGTGTATTGTGGTGTCCTGTGCCTCCTGCACTGCTGTGCCCTGTGTATTATGGTGCCCTAGGCAGGGCTTAGGGCTAAGCAGTCTGTTGTTAAATATATAACAGTTGCATATGACCGCATTTTTTTGTGGGGTGAAAAAATTGACTATATTGTCATCCATACAGTTTAACTTGCTTTTTGTCAAATTACGGTGGTATTAAACACCAACAAATGGTTAATTTTTTTTATTGTGTTTAATTTTTCATCCATGCTGTTTAAAGCGCGTTGTGTTACATTACAGTGGTATTAAATTCCAAAAAAAATGTTAAAAAAATGTACTGGATTGAATTTGTCATCCATTTAGTTTAATGTGGTTTATGTTAAATTATGGTGGTATTAAACTCCAAAAATTAGTACCAAAAATTTACTAGATTCAATTTGTAATCCATACAGTTTAACAAGCTATGTGTTACATTACGGTGGTATTAAACTCCAAGAAATGGTTCAGAAAAATTACTGGATTGAGTTTGTCATCCATGCTGTTTAGCTTGCTTTGTGTTACATTACGATGGTATTACACTGCAAAAAAAGTTTAAAAATTTTACTGGATAGAATTGTTGAGTTTGTCATCCATACAATTTAAAGTGCTTTGTGTTACATTACAGTAAGGTTAAACTCCTAAAAACTGTTCAAAAACATTTACCAAATTGAATTTGCCATTCATACAGTTTAACATTCTTTGTGTTACATTACGGAGGTATTAAAAAAAAAATTCAAAAACATTTACTGGATTGAATCTGTCTTCCA
Source organism: Oophaga pumilio (assembly GCA_009801035.1). Classification (NCBI taxonomy): domain Eukaryota; kingdom Metazoa; phylum Chordata; class Amphibia; order Anura; family Dendrobatidae; genus Oophaga; species Oophaga pumilio. Next base: position 22,391 of record VIAB01040230.1, read on the forward strand.
TACAGATTAGCGTGCTTTGTGGTAAATTATTGCGTTTTTAAATTAAAAAGCAACACTTTGCAGGTGAACCAATTTTTTTTATTAAAAAAAACTTGGTTTCCAAAGACCTAGCAATTAGAAAATGCTTAAAGCATGCAGTAAGGGACGGGGAAGTGGAAGTGCTGATAATGGTGCATGCTGACTTTGATGACATGGGGCAGGTGCAACTGTGCCTGTTGCTGGAGCACAAGAAACACGCACATCCAATACACATAGCTTCCTGTTATGTTTCAGTAGCTGAGGAGGACAGGAACAACAG
>VIAB01040274.1:0-11638 GCA_009801035.1 Oophaga pumilio
CTCCCATCTCCCTACTGCATCTGTGGAGCTCAGCCACAGTGGTTCTTGGGGTTCTTCTTTACCTCTCTCACCAAGACTCTTCTCCCAGGATTGCTCAGTTTGGCTGGACGGCCAGGTCTAGGAAGACTTCTGGTGGTCCCAAACTTCTTCTATTTAAGGATTATGGAGTCCACTGTGCTCTTAGGAACCTTGAGTACTGCAGAACTCCTTTTGTAACCTTGGCCAGATGTGTGCCTCGCCATATTCCTGTCTCTAAGCTCCTTGGCCAGTTCCTTTGACCTCATGATTCTCATTTGGTCTGACATGCACTGTGAGCTGTGAGGTCTTATATAGACAGGTGTGTGCCTTTGCAAATCAAGTCCTATCAGTTTAATTAAACACAGCTGTACTCCAATGAAGGAGAAGAACTATCTCAAGGAGGAAATGGACAGCATGTGATTTAAATATGACTGTCTGAGCAAAGGGTCTGAATACTTATGACCATGTGATATTTCAGTTTTTCTTTTTTAATAAATTTCCAAAAATGTCTACATTTCTACATTACATTGCATTAATGAGAAATAAATGCTCTTTTTTTTATTTACCAAATGGCTGCAATGAAAGAAAGAGTGAACAATTTAAAGGGGTCTGAATACTTTCTGTACCCACTGTATTATTGTATACCTGAGTGCAGGGATGTTTATATGTATATATTTGTATATACTATACATATTTTTTGGACTATCATATCACTCCTTGCTTATTGTCATGTTGTCTATGTGTGTGTTGTCTTTTTAATTGTTTTTAATTTGTCTTAGCATTTGTATTTTCAATAAAGCTATTCTTTATTGCTCAGTCTTGCTTGGGTGTGCATCGTCATTCTGTGCAGCTTCTTTCTACAACTTCATACTTGTTTTTAGCACGGTCAGTTGTATCACAACCAGCCCATATTCAGCACACATGATCTGCGGTGCCCACTAACTTTTCTTTGTGTTAACTTCAATATTCCTGGCAGTGTTGTCCCTTATTCTCCACACTCCTGCCCCTTATTCTCCACACTTCTGCCCATTATTCTCCACACTCCTGCCACTTATTCTCCAGACTTCTGCCCCTTATTCTCCAGACTCCTGCCCCTTATTCTCCACACTCTTGCCCCTTATTATCCAGACTTCTGCCCCTTATTCTCCACACTCCTGCCCCTTATTCTCCAGACTTCTGCCCTTTGCCCCGGCAAGTGGATATTGGCTTCTGGGCAGATCCTGACTGATGGCCACCCGTTCTTGTCTCACAGAGCTCGGAGTTATCACAATTTCTGGGTTTTTGTTTGTCTCATTTTGAGGACTGACCACAGGTTTTAAATTATCTCCATCATACTGGAAAAATAAGTGCTCATCACCACATCCTTGCACTCCCTTCAGTCATTTTCTCTGGTTAAGCCCCTTCAGATTGGGGCATCTGGAAGATGATTGTTCGGAGAAGACAAGTTGCTGATGTCCAGCTGCTGAGAAGGACAGAAGTCTGGAGGATAAGAAGCAGAAGTCTGGAGAATAAGGGGCAGAAGTGTGGAGGATAAGGGGAAGAAGTGTGGAGGATAAGGGGCAGAAGTGTGGAGGATAAGGGGTAGGAGTGTGGAGGATAAGGGTCAGGATAGTGGAGCATAAGGGGCAGGAGTGTGGAGGATAAGGATTAGCGCTGGGAATATTGAGACATCACAGAAACTTCATGTGTTTGTAAAAATGTTCGAAATGTTTATAATTGGACGTCAGTAACCATACAAACAACAGACTAAGGCCGGGTTCACACTTGCGTTTGGGTGCTCTGCGTTAGGCTGCGTTCTTCTTCCTTTCAGATAAGCATAGATGCGCATGCATCCTGCATACCTATCTTTAACATTGGGTATGCAGGGACATGCGCTGTATGCGGATGCGGCCCTGTGCGTCGTTTTGACGTGCCTTCCGACCGCACGGAAACGCAACATGTTGCATGGGTCCGCATACAACGCATATCTGCGCGTACCCAATGTTATAGATAGGTATGCAGGACGCATGCGAATCTATGCGGATCTGAAGGGAAGAAGAATGCAGCCTTACGCAGGGCACCCAAACGCAAGTGTGAACCCGGCCTAAAAAAGTGAAAAATACTGAAGCCGCAAAATGTGAAAATCAAAACTTGAATCAAAAGTTTTACAGGTCATCTGTCAGTAATTGTCGTAGGAAGCTGAATAAAGTGACACCCTGATATCTGTGATCCAATGTCTTATTCCAGAAAAATTAATGTTTTTCTTATATGTAAATGTGCTGTTAAAATCTATGTTCGGGGCAAAGATGTCCCTGAGAATCTGCAGCCAGAATTTCTTGTGAAAGAAGTTGTAAGAGACTCATTGCCAGTTATCACAAATGCTTGATTGCAGTTGTTGCTGCTAATAGCGGCCCAACCAGTTATTAGGTTTAGTGGGTAATCACTTTTTCACACAGGGCCCTGGAGGTTTGGATATATTTTTCCCTTGATAATAAAGACCTTTTGCATGTTTGTCACTTAAAATGAAACATTTAAGTGACAAACATGTAAAAGAATAGGAAATCAGGAAGGGGGTAAACACTTTCTCACACCGCTGTACACTTATGAACAGTGAAGTTGCAATTCCAAGAAGTAAAGAAGATGGAATTATGGAAATCACCAGATGGATAGACATGGTAATGATATAATGAGTCAGCCTTATGCAGAAATCCCGGCACCTCCAGCTTCGGCTGCCATCACTGAGGTTAATAATGGTCGTCTGAGGACGGTTCTGCGACTGAGTGTATAAATCACCAGTTCCTGTGTAATCACCGACCAGTGACCTCTCAGATGTGCTCGATGGAGACAAGTCCGGAGACGCTGCCAGCAGGTCTTGTGTACTCATCGATCAGTGATGTCCCAATGTGCTTGATACAGACAAGTCCAGAGACTCTGCCGGCAGGTCCTGTGTACTCACCAACCAGTGACCTCCCTGATGTGCCCAATGGAGACGAGTCCAGATACATTGCCAGCAGGTCCTGTATAATCACCGACCAGTGACCTCTCTGATGTGCTTGATGGAGACAAGTCTGAAGACACTCCCGGCATGTCCTGTGTACTCACCAACCAGTGATGTCCTGATGTGCATGATGGAGACAAGTCCAGAGATGCTGCCAGCATGGTCTGTGTAATCACCGACCAGTGACCTCCCCGATGTGTTCGATGGAGACAAGTCCGGAAACGCTGCTGGTAGATCCTGTATACTCACTGACCAGTGAACTCTCAGATGTGCTCGATGGAGACAAGTCCAGAGACATTGCCAGCATGTCCTGTGTACTGACCGACCAGTCAGTGGCGTCCGATGTGCCCAATGGAGACATTTGGACTTGTGTCCATCGAGGACATTGGGGACGTCACTGGTCGGTGATTACACAGGAGCTGCTGACAGTTGATCCTGGTGATTTGTACATTTAGCCCCAGAGCATGCTTAGACGACCATTAATAACCTCAGTGATCACAGCCGAGGCTGGAGGTGCCGGAACTTCTGCATGAGGTTAATACTCAAGACTGAATAATCCGGATGTGAAAATTTTGTTTCCATTTTTCATCATTTTCAGATCAGTAACGTCTCCATCTTGTGATTTCCATCATTCCCGTCTCCGTCCAGGGTTCATATAGTGATGAGGAATGACTGTATACATAGTCCTGTGTTTGCCATTATTATTATTGTAGACAGTGGGATTTGGTGCTGCTGTTTTGTCGCCTTTTTGCAGACTTTGTTCTTGTTTGGGAGGAGAAACTTTCTTCCAAGAAGCACAAGACAGAGAAATCCTCAAAAGGACCTGATCATCGTCGACTCGGGGGCAGGGCAAGGGGCAAAGCCGCTTATGAAAATCACCGGAGGCGCTTCCACCGCAACCTGCTGAAGGCTGGCCTTCTGTGTGAGAAGGTGAGGCCCCTGCCAGGGACAAATGGAGGGTCCCTTATGTAGCCCATAGTTCTCTGGCCCCTGATTGTGGCTGACACATGAGTCCTCACTCACATCTATTTATATAATTGCCTTGTAATGCTTTCATTTCCTGTTCTGTCCAGATGTCACCGTATCCCAGAATTACAAGCGGAGGAAGTCCACCGACCGCCATATTGGGACACCCAAGTGATGGGTGTCTCAATATGAAAACTGCTGCTGGTACCAAACTATTGCGCTGTACCACCAGAGGAACACCGTCGCACCACACACACACACACTCTATACGCCGTACGCACCACACACACACACACATTCTCACATTCGCACTCAGACTCATGCACTCAGACTCACACTCATGCAGCCTCTTGCGCGGTACCAACAGCTGAACACCGTCGCACTGCGCCTGCGCGAATTACGCGCAGGCCCAGTGAATCATTATGCTGATTCTGGCGGCAGATGCGCGACATGTCTACAGGCAGAGGAAGCCGGTCACATTAAAGAGGTTTTCCCACGAACGAAATGTCATTTTAAAAATTGTCTCTGTCTGACCGTGTACGGAGCATAACACATCTCCTGGGCAGGTGAGGAAGCAAAAGACAATACTGACATTACAGCAGGGGATCACAGAGGATTCATTTTGTGAGGTAAAATATTTCACGGACTGTTTTTAAACAATATTTTACCTCACAAAATGAATCCTCTGCGATCTCCTGCTGTAATGTCAGTATTGTCTTCTGCTTCCTCCCCTGCCCAGGAGCTGTGGTATAGCACATGGGGTACACAGGTCAAAGAAGAGATCACATGAGAGGAGAAGACAGCAGATGGGGGAGAGAGAAAGCGCACAGGAGTGAGAGAGACCAAGCACAGGGGGGAGACAGCTAAAATGGGACAGTACATGAGGGGAGAACACAGCACAGGAAGGAGAGAGACAGCAGACAAGGGGGATAGCACAGGTCAAAGAAGAGAGCACAGACAGGAGAAGTCGGCACATGGAGAAAGAGAGAGTGGATAGGTGGGTGAGCACATGGGGGAGAGATTCTCAACGCTGCAAAGCCTGCCCCCATCGTGACATTACCGCCCTCCCGATGCGATAGCACCGGGCCTCCATCTAGTAGATCATATGTGGTAACAATGTGCATGGTCCTGTACAGGAGCAGACTCTGAGCGAACGAAGATCTCTGCACTATCTGAAGCTTAGCACCCCCTGGGATGTGCTGGTGTACTACGCTGAGGAGCTGTGCATGCGGGCCCCACTACAGGTCAGATTGCATTATTTCCTATTTAGTGGCCCCATGGAATATCTGGGAATAGGGCCCAGTTTGCTGTGAGCACCACAAGTAATTTTTTTGGGGTGGTAAAATTTAAAATCACAAACCTTTATGCCGACCTTCCTGGATTGGAAATGTCCTCTGCATCCGCCTAAGGGGGAGGGAAGTGACAACTACTTTTAACATTCTTTGGCTGAGGGCAGAGGTTGTCATTTGTTTCTGTCACTATTGTGTCCTCCATCAGGCACAGCCAAATCCAGACAACAACACATCGGACAGATTCCTGCAGAGGCTGCACCTGCCCAACCCCATGTACCAGCACGTCCCCAACAAGCCACTGGATTATTATACCTGCGCATTCCGCAAATCCAAGCTGCAGAGGTGAGACCCAACCGAATAGCAATGTATCACTGATCCGAGAGGGTGGGAATGGCGAGGATCACCGCATTGTACATCAACAGGAGCAAATCATGACAGTGACCTGAGATCCTTACATCTCCATGCACATACATTACTGATTCTGAGTTACATCCAGTATTATACTCCAGAGCTGCACTCACTATTCTGCTGGTGCAGTCACTGTGTATATACATTACATTACTGACCCTGAGTTACATCCTGTATTGTACCCCAGAGCTGCACTCACTATTCTGCTGGTGCAGTCACTGTGTACATACATTACATTACTGATCCTGTGTTACATCCTGTATTATACTCCAGAGCTGCGCTCTCTACATCCTGCATTACAAGGGGATCAGAGATCAGACTCTTTTCCTTCTCTCACTTTGCTCTGACTGAACATCACAATCATTCTCCCATCCGACATCTCATGTTCTGCACATTTTGCTCGCTATCTGCAGACTCTGAGTGTCTTCGGTCTTGGGTTGTCAGGTTCCTGGGCAGCGAGTGTCAGGCCTCGTACTTCACTAACACTCAGAGAAGTCGGATTGTGAGTGGATTCTCCTCTGTGCAGACGTTGTCCGGATGGTGTCGGTTCCTGTGGTGACTTTCCCATGTCTTCCCCTTTGTTCGGTCGCAGCTTTATGAGATCCTTTCTCGCACTCTTTATGGAAAACGCAAACACGCGGAGGTCGGTGTCGAGCGGATGGTGAAGGAAGGGATTTACACCGCAGCGTTTCCCCTTCATGAGGTGAGCCACGCCATTACATTCTCGGAGGATAGCAACCAAGAAATGGCAAGAAAGATCACGAGCCAGGAGCGATGGATGGCCGAACGACAGTGATAGGATGACACTTAGCTCGTGGTCCGTAATCGTGGAGAAACATAACTTTGCATTGGAGCTGTAGACATAAAACGAGAGCAGTGGGGTGTTTCTTCAGTAAAATCTCTAATTTCACATTTAGCTGCAGTGGAGGTAGCCAAAACTAAGATATCCTTCTAGTGGCTCCTAACACCAGGATCGGCCGTACTTGTATCTCAGCACATACGACCACTGGACCTTTTGATGCTATCCATTGTTTTCTTCTTACAGGGACCTTATGAGCTGCCGGAGTACGAAGTGGCTCCAGAAAGCCTGAACCCACGACAGATCCTCTACCAGTACTGGTCCCGTTGGTCTCAGTGGTACAAGTATCAGCCCTTGGACCACATTCGGGAGTATTTTGGGGAGAAGGTGGCTATATACTTCGCTTGGCTGGGTACATCTCATGTATTCACTCAATTCTAGAGCTCACATTTCCTTAAGAGAGGGTCCACAATTCTAACTGTGCTCACAGGAGGGTGCCTACATGTATCGACACTAGACAAGACACATGATTTGGGGGTGATCTCCTCTTTGTTCCCCAGGTTTATCCAGAATTCTGGTAGATCCAGAGGTAGAGATCATTCACCCCATATTAGTATCCAACATCCAGCTTAGGGCGGACTCATCATGTGTACCTGCAGTGATGATGAGGATTTTGAGTATCATACCCCATTGTCCTTCTCACTTTCCAGGGTTCTACACGGCCTGGTTGCTTCCAGCTGCTGTGACTGGGACATGCGTCTTCATCTCTGGCGTCCTGACCATGGGTAGTAACAGTGCAGCGTGAGTGTGAGGGCACGTACAGTCTTGGGCCCTGTGAGTCATAGTAAGGGTAGAGTCATAGAAAGCTGTGTGTTGTGTTCCGCAGGCAGGAAATATGTCAGAGTGAGAAGAAGTATCTGATGTGTCCATTATGTGACACCTGTAAGAACTGGTACATCTCTGAAATCTGCCCCATGGCCAAGGTACGTGGCCGCCGATCACTCCTAACAATTGCAAGGCCCCTTAGTTTCAGAATTACCTTTCTGTGCCCTCTTTAGGTCGGGTACCTGTTTGACCACCCTGGGACCGTCTTCTTCAGCATCTTCATGTCCTTCTGGGCAGTAACCTTCTTGGAGTACTGGAAAAGAAAGAACGCCACACTGTCTCATCACTGGGACTGTATGGACTTCCAGGAGGATGAGGTGATAATGTATGGTCTTCTTGCGGGTGGGCAGCAGTTAATGATCATTGTAGTCACACATCAGTTTTTTTGCTTTAGTCAGAATCCGTCGTTTTGTCAAAAAAACTGATCCAGCAAATAATTTTGCTGGATCCGTTTTCTTCTCATAGACTTGTATTAGCGACGGATTGTCACGGATGGCCTCACATTTCGTCCGTCGTGCGCTGGATCCATCAGAATTTGTTTATCCGTCGTCTGGAGACAACGGACAATGTAATGTTTTTTGTCTCCTTCGAAAAGTCGGACAGCGATGGATCCAGCGCCGTCTGTCGTTGGCTATAATGGAAGCCTATGGGCGCAGGATCTGTCGCTGTCTGTCAAATGAAGGAATCCAGTGATGGATTCCTTTTTTTAAACTGAGCATGCTCCAATTATTATTACCAGGTAGGACAGTCGGATCCAGCAAAAAAACTGATCCATCACATCAGTTTTTTACGATCTGCACTGGGATCCGTTTTTTCCAACTTTGACGGATTGTGACTGATTGTAAAAAACTGATGTGTGAAAGAGGCCTTTACACAACTGCCAACTAGCATGATAGTGGTGGGCACAGTGATTCTCCTTGATCAGGACCTCCTTATATCAGTTTTTTCTTGGAGATTATGACGTCCTCTCTTTTCTCTTTCACAAGGAACGTCCTCGACCAGAGTTTGCTGCGATGGCTCCGCAAATGGAACAGAATCCGGTTACTGGGGTCAAAGAACCATATTTTCCAGAGAGGGACCGACTTTCCAGGATCCTTACTGGTTCCATGGTTATAGTGATTATGGTGAGACTATATGGCTTGAAGCCTTTCTGATTGTAAGTTATAGGTGATCCAACATCATCACTACTAATGTAGGTCATCAGTCATTGTTATGAGGGGACGATTGTTCTCCTAGTCCTGTGGTCAGGACCATAATGAGGTGGACTCAGATACATTGGGAAGTCACTGGACAATGCTCTTTGTCTTCCCAGCTGTGTGTGGTCATGATCTTTTTGGTGTCGGTCATCATGTATCGAGGGATCATCAGCATGATGATGTATCACACAGGAAACAGCATCCTCATGACACAGGTAGGCAACATGGATGGCCTGGGCACAATGGGTACACCGCCAACCAAATCTCTACTGTAGATGATACCTGGATGGTATGTACCATCCCATTAATGTAAGTAACATGAGATATCGCCCCATTAATACAAGTGGCATTATATGTCGCCCCATTGATGAGGGTGATTTCACGTCTTGTGATTTTCGTATTTCAGGCTGGGAACATCGCGAATATCAGCAGCTCGATGGTGAATTTAGTCCTCATCCTTCTAATGAGCCAGGTCTATACCTCCCTGGCCGAGAAGCTGACCCGCTGGGGTGAGGAGTATATATAAATACACTATGTGCAGAATTATTAGGCAAGTTGTATTTGAGAGGATTCTTTTTATTATTGAACAACAACTATATTCTCAATCAACCCAAAAGACTCATAAATATCAAAGCTTAATATTTTTGGAAGTTGGAGTGGTTTTTTTTTTAGATTTGGCTATCTTAGGAGGATATCTGTTTGTGCAGGTAACTATTACTGTGCAGAATTATTAGGCAACTTAATAAAAAACAAATATATACCCATCTCACTTGTTTATTTTCACCAGGTAAACCGATATAACAACACAAAACTTAGAAATAAACATTTCTGACATTCAAAAAAAAAAAAGATCAGTGACCAATATAGCCACCTTTCTTTACGATGACACTCAAAAGCCTTCCATCCATAGATCCTGTCAGTTGTTTGATCTGTTTACGATCAACATTGCGTGCAGCAGCCACCACAGCCTCCCAGACACTGTTCCGAGAGGTGGACTGTTTTCCCTCCCTGTAGATCTCACATTTTATGAGGGACCACAGGTTCTCTATGGGGTTCAGATCAGGTGAACAAAGTGGCCATGTCATTATTTTTTCTTCTTTTAGACCTTTACTGGGCAGCCACGCTGTGGAGTATTTGGATGCATGTGATGGAGCATTGTCCTGCATGAAAATCATGTTTTTCTTGAACGATACCGACTTCTTCTTGTACCACTGCTTGAAGAAGGTTTCTTCCAGAAACTGGCAGTAGGTCTGGGAGTTGAGCTTCACTCCATCCTCAACCCGAAAAGGTCCCACAAGTTCATCTTTGATGATACCAGCCCATACCAGTACCCCACTTCCAACTTACTGGCGTCTGAGTCGGAGTGGAGCTCTCTGCCCTTTACTGATCCAGCCTCGGGCCCATCTATCTGGGCCATCAAGAGTCACTCTCATTTCATCAGTCCATAAAGCCTTAGGCTATGTGCAGACGTTGCAGAATCTGCTGTGGAATTTTCCACGCAGATTTTGCTAAATCCGCAGGCAAAATGACCTGAGTTTTACCTGCGGATTTGGTGCGGATTTTCCGTGTTTTTTGTGCGGATTTCCCCTGCGTTTTGAGACTTGCGGATTCCTAGTTAGAGCTGGTCTCAAAAGGCTGCGGAACTACACAAAAGAAGTGACATGCTGCGGATTTAAATCCGCACCAAATCTGCGCGGAAAAATGTGCACTGCGTTTTTTTATTTCCATTGCTTATAATGCTACTGTACATCACTTGCAGTTCTGCTGCAGATCTGCAGCAGCAAATCCGCTGCGGATCCGCAGCAGATTCCGCAACGTGTGCACATAGCCTTAGAAAAATCAGTCTTAAGATATTTCTTGGCCCAGTCTTGCCTTTTTTTTCTTATGTTTCTTAATCAAATGTGGTCGTTTTTCAGCCTTCCTTACCTTGGCCATGTCCCTGAGTATGGCACACCTTGTGCTTTTTGATACTCCAGTAACGTTGCAGCTCTGAAATATGGCAAAACTGGTGGCAAATGGCATCTTGGCAGCTTCACGCTTGATTTTCCTTAATTCATCGGCAGTTATTTTGCGCCTTTTTTATCTACACGCTTCTTGCGACCCTTTTGGCTATTGCCATGAAACACTTGATTGTTCAGTGATCACGCTTCAAAAGTTTGGCAATTTCAAGACTGCTGCATCCCTCTGCAAAACATCTCACAATTTTTTACTTTTCAGAGTCCATTAAATCTCTCTTCTGACCCATTTTGCCAAAGGAAAGGAAGTTGCCTAATAATTAAGCACACCTTATATAGGGTGTTGATGTCATTAGATCACACCCCTCCTCATTACAGAGATGCAAATCACCTGATTTTCATAATTGGCAGTTGGCTTTCAAGCCTATACAAGCTTGGAGTAGGACAACATCTATAAAAAGGATGATGTGATCAAAATACTCATTTGCCTAATAATTCTGCACACAGTTTTTATATGTATATACTGTATGATCATGTATTGCATGATGGGAGGGTAATATAAAAATGAAGGATGATGAGAGAGTAGTATCCAAGTAATGGATGATAGGGTTGTAGTATGCCACTAACAGCGGAAGACTTGTCCATACTAAACACATCAGTTCTGCTTACACTTCCTAAGAAGTCACATCTCCTAACTTGGAAAGTCAGGAAAGAGGCACAATTACTGCATAACTCACTGCGGCACTTGTTATTTTACGAAGCCCAATAATGTTCCTTTCACGGTGCCCACACAAAGTATGATGCCCCAACAGTACATTCCTACACACACAGTATGAGGTCCCCACAGTACATTCCCCCCACACAGTATGATGCCCCCACAGTACATTCTTACACACACAGTATGATGTCCACAAAGTACATTCCCACACACACACGGTATGATGTTCCTACAGTACATTGCCCCCACACAGTATGATGCCCCCACAGTATATTCCCACACACACAGTATGATGTCCCCAAAGTACTATCCCCTCACACAATATGATGTCCCCACAGTACATTCCCCATACACAGTATGATGCCCCCACAGTACACTCTCACACACAGTATGATGTCCCCAAAGTACATTCCCCCCACACAGT
>VIAB01040276.1:0-22644 GCA_009801035.1 Oophaga pumilio
ATCAGACGATCGCAGCTTCAAGTCCCCTAAGGGGACTATTAAATGCAGTAAAAAATGAAAAAAAAGTAAAAAATATATAAAACATAAAAAAGTACACAAAAAATCAGATCACCCCTCTTTTGCCCCATTAAAAATAAAACAATTGAAAAAAAATACACACAATTGGTGAAAGTCCAACTTTCAAAATATGAAATAGATTAATCTGATCAGAAGCAGCGTAACGAGAAATATATCAAAACGCCAGAATTACGTTTATTGGGCTGCCACAACATTTCAAATAGAGGCGATCGAAACTTTGCATCTACCCCAAAAAGGTATTAGTAAAAACGTCAGCTTGGGAGCAAAATATAAGATATCACCCAGCTCCATATCCCAAAAAATGAAAATGTTACGGGTCTCGGGAAAATGGCGCCACAAGCAAATTTTTTTTTACAAATGTACAAATTTTGTTTTCACGACTTAAATAATAAAAATAAAATGTTTGGTATCTGCGAACCTGGAGGTTTACATTGCCTGGTCAGTTTTTTCATATAGTAAACATGGTAAATAAAAAAAGCCCAAAAAAATTGTGGGATTGCACTTATTTTGTGATTTCAACACACTTTGAATTTTTTTCCCACTTTCTAGTGCATCACAAGATAAAAATAATGAGTCCATTCAAAAGTACAAATCATAGATCTTGATGAAGACTGCTAAGCCGAAACGCGTCATCTGTTTTTGAAGTGTTTTTTCCCATGCCCGGCAATCCTGTGCCACTTATGTTTTAACCTAATGGATTAAAGGTTATCTTTTAGACTGCAACCTTCTCGCTGTTTTTTTTTTTTTTTTTCCCTTCCCAAGTACGTTTGCTCCATGGAACCGTGCTGAGCACCAGCTGTCTAATGAAGATTTCAAAGAAAGGTGAGCTGACTATATATTTTTTGTTTCCCATTCAGGATTTTTCGTGTTTTTTTTGCATTTTTTCAACGATTTTCCGTGGCAAAATATTATTCAGAATGCATTCTGCTATTTTTGTGCACATGGTGCGTTTTTTTCCGCGCAAAAAACGCTTCACGGTGTAAAACGCAGCATGTTCATTATTTTCGCTGTAAATTTGCCTATTTCCCGCTATATTATTGACCTAGAATGTTCAGGAAAAAAACGCTGTAAAAACGCGCAAAAACGCGATAAAAACGCATGCGGATTTCCTGGGAAAAAGTCCGGTTTTTCTCAGGAAATTTCTGCAAAGATTCCTGAACGTGTGCACATAGCCTCATTTGAAGTCACTCAGATTAATTTTTCCATTGTAATGTGGATTCACACTGAAAATGATCCACAGAAAACTGATAACTTAATTTTACTCACTCCGTTATCACGGGCCTACCTCCAATTATGGAAGGGGAAGGATCTCTAATAAAGCATCCAATCAGTGTATATACAGTAGCTATGGTATACTCCTGTATACTCCTGTATATATCACTTTCAGTATGTGTCACCATATTATTCTCCGGAACATAGTACACTAGGTACTAACCGCACATTTAGTGTCTCCCACTCCCACACTACCTCCTCATCCTGCCCTCTCTCTGTTGGGTCAAGTGTTATGAATGTGCTGGAGATGGTTTCTGAGCAGAGGCTCCCTCTGGTGGTTGCAGACAGTACTGAACCTCACAGCGAGGAATGGCAATCTGGGATCACGGACTGGACTGGTATAAGGGAGGTTCCCTCCCATGATGGTCGCCAGTGATCAATTGTTCTTGTCTCAATTGTGGTTCCTGGTTCATTTGGAAGTTTGCTGAGTCTTGCCTGCTTCTTCTGCTTTCAGATAACATATTTTCTGCTTTTATTTTTGTGCTTTCTTTTTGCATAGTTCCCTGCATTTCTGTGGAGGTCAGCCAGGTCCCCTCCTGGGGGCCTGTGCTCCTCTCAGTTTATCTGAAGCCACTGTTATTTGTTCATTTGCTTTTTCCTGTTTTTTCAGTGACTGCGGCTTAGTTTTGTTACACCAGAGATCTGATTTAGGTGGTAGAGATCGTGTGATCTCAGGTGTTTTTGCAATCAGAAGAGTTGGTATTTTTTAGGGTTTTTTTTGGATTGCAGTGAGAATCCTTTCCTGTACTTTTTTGTCTAGACAGATTGGGCCCCAGCGTTTGCTCATTCTATTTTCTGTCTGTGTCCATGCTTCTTCTTGTCTAACCGCCATTACATGTTTGGGGGCTTCCTATTTTCTTTGGGGATCTGCTCCGGAGCAGATAGCTTTCCTCTTTCTGCCTTTAGGTGTAGTTATCTCTCAGGCTGTGACGAGGCGTCTAGGATCAACGTAGGAACGCTCCACGGCTACCTCTAGTTGTGTGGTTAGTTCAGGTTACTGCAATCCAATAGGTTCCAGCCTCTCTGGTGTATTACTGTTTTTGTTTTTTCTCCTCAGCTACCTAAACATAACAGTCAAGGCTCCGTCCTGGGACCCTTGCTCTTCTCCACTTATACCTTTCGCCTCTGACAATTCATAAAGTCCCATGGCTTCCAGTAGCATCTATACGCTGATGACACTCAGACCTACGTCTCGGGCCCAGATGTCACCTCTCTGCTGTCCATAATCTCAGAGTGTCTGTCAGCCACACTCTCCTTCTCACTCAATGTGGACAAAGCCGAACTCATCATCTTTCCTTTATCTCACTCACCTACCTGATCTATCTATCTCTATAAATGACATCATGTTTTTACTTGAATCACCAATCCACTGCCTTGGAGTAACCTTTGACTTTGCTCTGTCCTTCAGTCCTCACATACAAGTCCTTACCATATCCTGCCAAATCCATCTCAAAAATATTTTGAGTACTCTCCAGTCCTGACAAGATCTCCTTCTCTCCTTCACTCCTGTGCAGTCCATACCCAATAGACTCCAATATTTTTCCCAAGTGTCCCCCCATCTCTGGAATTCAGAGCCTCAACACATCCAATTGCCTCCAACATTCGGAACCTTCAGACGGAACCTGAAAACTAATCTCTACAGGAAATATACAGCCTGCAATTACCCCACTGTTACATCATCACCACCAAAGCTGCTGCAACCCCCCAACCTACTCTCTCCTTCCCCTTTACCTTGTACATATTAAGCGCATGAGAGCAGCTTCTTCTGGGCACAAACGTATCAGCAAATAAACAGTTAATTTAGCAGGCACATATTTGTCAGTGTGAGCTCACCCGAACATGTTACTGTTCTTTTTTCCAGAGCTAAGAGAGGCACAATCCCACCATCCTAGTTATCCTCTTCAGCCTGAACTCCAGCACCAAACAGCTGTATTCAACTCTGGGCACTGTTCTCACTGAACAAGCTGCAACTTCCACACGTTTCTCTGTAGCTCCAACACACAGACTGCTCAGCTTTACTAGCTGACTCATGCAGTCTTCTTTCAGCTATAACTCACATTTTGGCTGGACACTCACCAGCAGCAGACTTGACTCTGCTTCATTCAGCAAATTGACACACCTAGTGAACACATACCCTGGTTCTTAGTTAAATCAAGTCAGGTGCATCTAATTAAGACCTGCAGTGCTGGTATTTAACTCAGTCCTACCTGGTGTTGCTACAATATGTATTTTGTATTTAAAATCTTTTTCACATGTTCAGCATCATGGAGTCAATGATGTTTTGAAAGGAACCTGTAATTTAAAAAACGCTATTAACCTGCAGATATAGGGATAAGTATGCAGGTTAATAGCATTCTGAAGCTGCCTGGTACCCGCAGAGGAATAATGTTCGTATCCTCCTGGCAGCGGGGCTCTCAGTGCTGGCGTTGTGCAGCTTTAGAACGCAATTAACCTGTAGGTTAACCCCATGTCTCCATGTTAATAGCACCCCACATATTCATGGCTACGTGGCCACCATTGCATTAGTAAACTGGGCATGGCCATGTAACGTGGCGAGGGGCGGTAGCTGTGAGCAAGATACTTGTCTCTAGCACCCCAGCACGCTACATGAAAGTGATGGTCCTGGCTGGGTGTGGACTTGTGCTGCAAAGGCATTACCCCCTTGCAGGCCGCATGTAACCGATGTTGCTTGTTTTCCAGGATCAGGTGTTTCACAGTTCAATGAGGGAGACCACCAGCCAGTAAAAAATAAACTTCTTACTCAATGGTAACTTGGTTAAGAAAATATACAGGAGATAGAGGGTACAAAGTCTTCTGAACGTTTCCTTTACAACTCAAAAGTATTTTCCACACACAGTGTCCTTCCCTCTTTTCTTTATTGTTCTCTATCTTCACTTTGCCTCTTTACTCTTTCTATTGGTCCTTTTTATTCACTGTTCCTCAAAACTTCATCACAACCAAGCTTGACACTACAGTCCTTCTTAGCAAGGGTCATGTACTCATCCCATGGTTCCGAGTCTTCTAAGGGTGACATTATGGCCGATAAATATCTTCTCTAGTGCTCACGCTCTGGAAATCCCTTCCAGGACACTTTACTTGTCCCTCACACTCAGTCCTGTCTAAGCCTGTTACCTTCAAGAGTTGTAAACTCTGGGCCTTTCAGCTAGGCATTCTCTCCAAGGACCCGTCTCCAGAAAATCACTCTGTTTCTCAGTCACTTCTTCTCTGGATCTCGCTCTTTCCTTTTGCCTCCTCTCACTTAAGGTCACCCCAGAATGTGGCACTGCTCACATGGCATCTTAGGTTCTTTCTCTGTGCACTCTAGGCTATATCTAACTCTGACAAGAAATTATCACTTTCCCTTCAACTTAGCTGCTCCCACTCTGGGTTAGTCCCAAACTTTAACTCTTACTATCCCTATTGTCAAACTACACACTTTATTAATACTACTAACATTTTTAACACACATCACAATATCACAGTATATAACACATTACAACACATAACTTTAAACTTGTTTCTTCAAGGTGGAATATGGCAACATGTCCATCTCCTTACATCCACCACTAATGACACTAGGTATCTAACCGATGCCTGATGTACTGGGCTGGGTTCCCTGTGCAGTGCAGATGCAGAGTTCCCTTTCATGTAATTTATCACTGGTACTGTTGAGTTCCACTGATGAACACCATTGATAGACCATCAATTTCAAAGTCCCAGAAAACCCATATAATAAGTTTTGTGTTTAATGCATTTTTTTAAGTATTTTTCCTGCAGAATTTCAACATCCAAAATTGAGATTTACCTGTTTTTGTAGCTATTTTCTAGCTCTAACTTGTGCTTATTTATTGGACACGTGTCGAGGTGTGAGGCAGGCTGTCGTCTGAAAAGGCCAGGCAGCTCCATTTCCTGATCACTATTTTTAGCCACTGACAATCAATGTCATTGCTCATTACAGGTGAACATGTAACAAGGGCAGAAGCACCGTATATTATGGCGTCGGTGAGCACAAGCTGTCTGTGAGCTTCATTGGGAGCCCAGCAGCCACAGATAATCACCTCTACTAGCACATTTAGATAACGTACACACATTATAATTTAACTTGTAAAACCTGTGCAGCCGTTATAGTATATAGCTATCATGGCTCGGTTTGGGGAATAGATCCTGTGACCTCTTGCTCCGTGATTGATTCGCTTGTCTACCGAGCTTGCCCTTTTCTTTCCTGTCCTTCTGCTGATGGTTCATATTGCCTTTCTCTTTTGGCTCCTCTATAAGTGTTTTACATTGTCCCATTTTGGTTGCCCTATCACATTCTGGGTTGGGCTATATATATTCTCCCTTCACCACACTTCCTTGCTGGCTATACTTCTAAGTGGATTAGTACTAAGACGTACCACGGCCTTTAGCGACGGGACATTCCCAGCCAGGCAAACACCTTTTGTATTTCTGCTGTGTGTTTGTTTGTCTGCCTTCCCACACCTTTCCTTTCTCCTCAGTTAGGTTGGTGGGGGATTATTCTTGTTTCATTTATTATTCTCCTTCGTTCTCCTTATTTCACATTCATGCACTTCCTTTAAGTTTCCTCTCCCTGTGTCCTTATATCCCTTTTCGCACTTTCCCTCTACTGGTTATCTGTGCACAGTTCCCTTCCTTCGCGTTCCTTAGGAGGTGCGAGAAAACCCCTTTACGGCTTTTTAGGGAGCCAGGTCCAAGGTGGTGTTTTTTAGTTGTGCAGCTAGGGATTGTCTAGTTTGTGCAAGGACCAGTAGGGTGTGGGTGCAGCTTCTCTGTGTTGTAGGCTTTATTATTCCCATTACCTGTGTATGAGTGAGTTATGTGCATTACAATAGCAGACATATTCCATTTGTGATTCTCAATTACATATCTAAAAAAAAGTGCTGCAGACAATGTTTTTGAGAAGAAATATATTTGTAGTTTTGTCTGGGTGTCATGGTGGACACTGGAAAATTAAAAAAAAGTTCTTGAGTCTGGAGCAAGATAGTGAAGAGGTTTTTGGAAAGTGGACTGACCGTTGCATGATTGATGGGGTTAGTGGGGCCACATACCTCCATTGTCCTCCCATTGCTATGTTCATCCTATAAGTGCACTACTTCCAAGTGTATAGGGGTTGTCCAGGAGATATTGATAATCTGCCCTTAGGATAGGTCCACATTATGTCACGGGGATACCTCAACAGAGTGAGGTCAGACGATCGCAGCGTGAAGAAACACATACACCTGCGGTAGTTAGATGAACTTCGCCATCCTATTAGCAGTTCTGTCTTTATTTGCTCAGGTGCTTCAAGGGTTAAACTGCTTAGCTGGACTCTTGGAGTTCTCTGTCTTGGGTTGTATCAGCTGTTCTAAGTTCATTGCTGCCAGCAGGAATAAGACCCTCCTCCTTGTTTCTCACCTTGCCAGTGATAGTTACCATTACCTGGTTTGGAGTTGAAGGAGAGAGTTCAGTGTTTGAAGCAGGCGGTTGCACAGTTTTTCAGGTGAATGCTGCGTGGAGCTGGTTTGCATGTTTATCCTTGTCCTCTCCCATTTGGTTTCTTCCTTCCTATTCCTCCCGTTTCCCACTCTGTTGTTTGTGAGTGCATTTGTATGATTGTAGTTTTCTTTTATCCCTGTCTGTCTGGTTACTATTTGCCTACACACTTTGCCCTCACACCTCCCTGGGTGGGGGAGGGAACAGATAAGTGATAGAAGCATAGCAAGGTACTATTTCCACCATCCAGTGTAATCCGTGGAACAGTGATAGCCTAGGGGACCCCTAGTTTGAGGGATCGGGTAGATGCCCACTCTCCCTTGTCACTATGTGACATATTATCAGATTGATGGGTGCAGAGATCGTGGCAGCCAGAAGTAACACCACTAAGAGACACCATATCACCGTACACGGGGCAGCTGACATTTTTTGAGTACTGCAGACCAGATCACATTCACTTCATTGGTGAAACCAATTTTCATTTTGGCCAAGTACCTTGAATTCTTGTCCAAACTAAACAAATATCATGTCTCACTCCATCTCTCTCTTTTTCTCTAGATCAGTTGGTAGGTCCAGGCATTACACAGACAATCTATTGACTTTAATAAGAACTGTGTGATACTCCAATTCACCTAATTTTTGGCCATTGGTTCTGATCCATATCTGTATACCCAAACTGATTGAATCCTTCCTGTCCTATCCTCAGATTTTAATGACTGTGCTTTAGCTTTTAGAACATCATCCATGCTTGCTAATGGGTATCACTCCAGGAACATGACAAAGTTCATACGTCCATCAGGGTCTTTTAAAGCTGAAAAATCTACGATCCCGTTAGCTCCTTAGTTTTATGCATCGGTTGCGGTCCTTATTATTTACCCCCAACTATTGAGGACATATCTAAACTGTATGGGATCACTGATTATGGTGGAAAGATCCCTTTATTAATGGTATTAATGGCTGACATAGGAATACGCATGCGCTCTTCTGCTCAGTTCTTACTAGACTTTTCCTACCTCTCCTCCCTAACCTTACTCCCTATCGACTAACTCTGTCCACTCCTTCCTATCCCTACTGACTAACCCTGTCCCCTACTTCCTAACCCTACTCCCTATTGACTAACCCTGTCACCTACTTCCTAACCTTACTCCCTACTGACTAACCCTGTCCCACCTTCCTAACCCTACACCCTCCTACTCCTTCTTAACCCTACCCACCTTGACCAAACACTGCCCCCTCCTTACTAACCCTATCCACTCCTGACTAACCCAGCCCCTTCCTTCCTAGCAGCCCACTTTTCATCACTGTTTTTAAAGTGACCAAAGAAGTAAAAAGTTACAAAATTTATCTCAAATATGTTACGGGCATAGATGGAAATTTTCAACTTTTTGGAAAGAATTGTGAAATAAACCCATCCCCTCTCCCTTAAAGGGGGATTCCACTTTTGGAGAAGTAATTTAAATTAAAAAAGACAAACAGTACTCACCCTCTACCACTCCAGAGCCAATCTCTCATTTTTGGTTGCAGCTGTGACACCTTGTTGACAATGCATAACACCGCTGCAGCTAATCACTGAGTTCAGCCCATGCCCATGTAAGCAGCATAAGTTACTGAGCAGTGTCAGGAAATGGGGGAGGGCGACCATTGTCTGTTTTGTTATTTAATTTTACATTTAAGTGTCCATTATTCAAGTGGAAAATCCCTTTAACACAGCAAAAGCGCTCAGGACGGATCAGGTTAGTGAGCGCAAATTCCTCCAGCGTGGTGAATTTATGTTCTGTATCTATGTCCTTTGCAGAATTTCTATCTGAGTATCATTAGCATCTCATCACATCGTTAAATATACGTCTTATTATGTGGGGTTGAAAATTTTTCATCTTGACTAAACATTTTCATTAGAGGACAGGGAATTTCTAGTTTGCAGGAAGGTTAATATTGAATGACACAGCTTAGATTCAACTTTTGCAGTCTTTTGAGTCTCTCTTTTAGCAAATTAATATTTGACTGAGTAAAATGTAAATATATTTCAAATTAGAGAAATAAAACAACCATGATGGTAAAGGGCTTGTGGGTGGAAACAATAGAGCTTTATTCAGTCTGCAGTATGAGTCACGTGCAGTAATCCCAGCACTTAAAGCCTTGGCTGCTATCAGTGGTCTTATTAATGGTCGTTTGAGGAAGTTTCTGCCTCTGAATGCACTTGGGAAAATCATCAAGATCCACTGCTGGCAGTACCTGTGTAATTGCTGACTAATGACGTTCCAGATGTACCCGATGGAAGATCAGAAATGCTACAGCCATGGGGGCAAGTTAAGGCCACACAGCGTGCTCATAGTAGCACCAGCAACAAGTGGCCTGGTGTTGTCATGTTGAAATTTGGCCCCTGGGACACTTTGGAGAAATGGCTGCACCACTAGTTCTACCACAAAATCAATGTAACACCGAGCTGTTAGTGCACCTGAAATGAAGACTAGAGGTGTCTGGCTATGGTACACTGAGCCACCCCACTCCACAATCCCCAGAGTAGGACTAGTGCATCGAGTCCGCTTCATTGACCTCATGCCTCCCCTCTCAAAGGCTTTCCTGATGCTAGGCAAAACAAAAATGGAGGCTGGAATGGAGGTTGTTCCTCTTCAGAAATTAGTTCTACTTTTTGGGTGGATGTAATGATAGCTGGAGATTGGTCTGAAGTCCACAGGGGCAACGCCATGAAAAAGAGGCCATCCACTCTATTCCCAACATACCCCAGAACTTCTCTCCCTACTACGGCCTCCCGATTCTGTGGATCAAGCCATAATCCCCCCTGAGTTCCTACATCAAGTAATAATGCCTCCAGATGCCCCTTCCATTAATAATACTCTTTATTAATAATGCCCTTGGAGTGCCCCCATGGTAATAATGCTCCACTAGGTTGCCCATTCATTAATAATGCCAACCCCGGTGCCAAATTCACTATTAATGTTCCCAAAACGTGCCCCCAATTCAGTAATAAAGCCCGTAAGAGCATCTCTTTAGAAATGGCTGGAGCCAAGCCTCCCCCCCCTCCCCACGAGGCGTAGGCGGAGGCCAACATGACGGGGGGATTGGCAGGTTTAGGTGAGGGAGTAACTAATAAAATTGGAAGGGGCATTACAGGATATATAGGGGAGGTAGGGGGCGTTCCCCCCTTCACATTTCCCTCTCTGTCAAAGAAGAAGCAGTGCCACTCACCATGTCTGGTGTTGAGCAGGCACTGGAGCTTTTGCAGGTTGCGACCCAGGCGCAGATTCCGGGATGGCTTGAGCCCCAGGTCGCAGGGATCGTTCGGGGGTCCCTTCGGGCAGTCGGTCCAGTCGGCGGCAGCAAGTGAGCGGTGGTTATGTCGGGTGAGGCCGCGGGAGCGGCGCTCACTGGATTCGGCTTATCAGGCCTCCCGTCGTCTCAGGAGCCCCTTCCCGGGACCCTCTGGGTCGGGCGCCGTGCAGTTCCCGCTAAAGCTGCCCCGGCCTGGGAGGATTCCATAGGCCCGGCGAGGCCCCACGGCGGTGCCTAGGCACACACTTTCCCACCAATCAGGAGGCGGAGCCGGCACGCGCCGGGCGGCGCTGCAGGATAGATTCATCGGGCGGTCACGGCAGCAGTGGCGTGCCATTCGGCCTGCCTCCGGCACCAGGTCGCGGTCGTCCATCATTGAAGCAGCGGCCTGTCTTATCCGCAGGTCAGTCGTCCCGGTCCCACAGCATCGGGGGGGCACCTGGTTCTTCGGGGGGTTGTGGCGGTGGAGTTCCCACCGCGTAGCCTGCTCTTCACGCCGGATTCAGGGGTTTCTGATCATCGGAACGGCGCGTCAGCGGCCTGCAGCACAGCAGGGCACGTGTCTCCGACCCCCACAGATGGCAGCAGGGGGCTCGTCCCTGTTTCTACAGGTTTTTACGGGGGCCACTACTGCTGCGGCGCATGAGATTGGCACGGCATCGGGGGCTTTCGACGTGGCGACCCAGGCAGCATGATTCGGGTTCAGAATTCGGGATTCCCTCTGGGGTTTAGGCCCCATACCTTCGATTGTTCTGAGGGAAGTTCCGGTCGTCAGCGGCAGGCCAGCTGGGTCATCATCGTTAGCCGAGATGGCATTGTCAGAGCTACGGATCCGGGATTTCCGGCTGGAGGGCCCATAGCTCCCTCGCAGCCTGGTGAGTACACCTTTGTGTCTACTGTATGTCATTCACTTTTGTCTTCTTCATTGGTGTGGGGTGCGGCCTGTCTGGCGAATGTCACATGTGTTAGGGGGGTCGGCGTTGAGTGGGGTAGTTTTGAATGGGGTCATTAGTGACATACTTGGAGATGAGCTTAGTTTACTTTCGCATTTGGTGGGGGGTGCTGTTGCGCCGTTTCCGTTAGCGGCTTGGGTAGGGTCGCATGTTGGGGGTACGCTCGGCAGAGCGGGTCAGAGTTAGCTGGGAGCGAGGGCAACCCAGAGTTGGCGTCGGTGCAAATCGAAAAGGAGGAAGAGTGTTGCATCTGGACGATAAGGCGCATAATAAGGGGAGGTTTCCGCGTGTTTTTGTGCCTTCGGGGGCTCACTTAAGGAGGGAAGTTAAAGAAAGAGGTTAGCAAGAGGGAGGAAGAAGAAAAACGCAGGTGGCGTTTAATTCCCTAGATGTTGGTCAATTGGTGGCAAGTTTTTGCCATTTTGGCAAGCGTTTTGGGGAAAAAAGCCCTGATAATTGCGTGGCACTGTTTTTGTTACCGGGAAGCTATTGGTGAAGCTTATAGAGTGTATGGGGGTCAAGCTTGGTCGGGGTACGATGAGCACTTATGGCAGAGGAAGGCCGTTCGTCCTATGATCCGCTGAGACCAAAAGGATATTGGTTTGAGGATGCGCGTTATAGCACAAAATAAGTTTGGCAACTCCTTTTTGGGGGGGCTGGGAGCACCAGCCAGAGTAGCAGCATTTCAGGTGCGTCAGGTGGAAGCGAGCAAGGTCAAGCAAGCGGTTGCAAATTTGAAGCATGCTGGAAATTTAGTGACGACCAGCGTCAGGTTTGGTGCAAATTGCAAATTTAAACACCTTTGTTCCAATTGTAACGGTGGTTCACATGGAGCATCTGAGTGTTTTTAAAAAAAAAAAAAAAAAAGAGAGGGAAGTAAGAGCCGGAGGTTGTAATTCACAAAGGGGTGACTCCAGTGAATCTGGTAAGGATGGTCCCTTATCTGAATAGATATGGGGACAGGGGAAAAAGCTGTTTTGTTGCACGTTGGTTTCAAGGATCCTGTTCCCGGTTTTGATGGTTTCCCCGTTGGGAGTTGTGCAGAAAAAAGGAGCAGTATAGGTTTTGGCTTATTCAGCACTCGTTTTCCCGCGGGGGAGGGCGGTTTATAACGGCAAGGATCCAGGAAAATTGTTTGGTTGTTTACTCCTCATTCGACGAGGCAGGGCAGGGAATGCGAAAATGCAGCTAGGGGGGGGGGTTCTTATGGCTGAGACTGACGTCGAGTCCGGATTTCGTTTTTTCAGGTTTACCCGGTCAGCATGAAGTTGCGTGGGTTGCTACTGGGATTAGGGGGTTTTTCATCGTCAGGTGGTTACTCAGGGGATGCTCGTTGTCCTGCGCTTAATTTTAAGCCTTTTGTTCTTTTCTCGAGTGGGTTGTTTGTGACGTTTCTGGTTTCTTGATTCGGTTATTTCCTTATTTGGGTGACTTCTTGTGTGTCGGCCCGGGGATTCAGTGTATTGTCACAGGATCCTGAAAGCCATCGAGAGGGTGTCTGAGCGGTTTTGGAGTCCCACCTGCGCTTGTGTAAAATTGAGGGTCCTAACACGTGGTGGGGTTTCCTGGGGATTGGGATTAGAATGGGTGGGCAGGTTGCCTGCGGATAAGGTTTGGGCCCTGCGGGCAGTAGTGGTCAGAGGGGGCCGAGTGAAGAAAATATTGTGGTGTGATCTCCAGTCAAGGTTTGGGAATGTAAACTTTACTTGTCGAGTTAGGCCGATGGGGTGAGAGTTTTCTTGTTGGTTAGCAAACGCTGCCGGGGTATTCGAGCCCCTTATCATTTCATCAGGTTGTCAGCTGAACTCGGGGCAGATTTGGCGGTTTGGGATTCCTTTTTTGGAAGGATACAATGGTCGTTCACTGATGATGGCTGATGTTGAGAACGCCACTCTGGAATTGTTTACGGATGCGGCGGTTGAAGTCGGCCTTGGGGCGTATTTCAGGGGGCGGAGGTGGGCGTCTTATTGGCCCGATGAGTGGATTACGGCGGGCCTGGTAAGCAACTTCACGTTGTTGGGGATCTTTCAGATTCTTGTGGCTGTGCATTTGTGGGGGCGTGAGTGTCGGGACCAGTGTGTGTGCTTTAATTGCGACAACATGGATGTTGTGTGTGACCCATGGCCTTACTGCAGGGTCCCCTCTGGTCGTCCGAGTGTTGCAACAATTGTTTTATTGTGTTTGTCTTTAAAAACGCATGTGATCGCAGCACATGTTCCCGGTGTCAAGAATGACATAGCTGACTCTCTTTCTTGTTTACAGGGGTTCATTTCCGCTTGCGCGGTTGGGGAGGGGAGTCCTTGAAGATGTTTGGAAATTGGTCTTGGGGACCCAGTGTATAGGGTCTTCTCTTCTTGGATTTAAGTTGTGTGTGATCTCGTGAAATTTTGATGGGAGGTTTCTGACAAGGGTGGTTGGATCCTTAAGTCACGTTAATGATCGGTATATCTTGGGTATGGTGCTCCCGTGCCTGTGGGGTAACGGCTGGGAGTAAAAAAGTGTTTTGGTCCGATCACAGCAATTTGGGTAATTTATCAAGTTTTTGTGGCTTCAAGGACTCCTCCCCTGCGTTTATAGTGTCATTTTATGATGTTATTTATACTGTTATTTATGGTACAATGTTTAGCATTGCTTGTTCGTTTTAGTGAAAGGTGGCCATTAAATTCAACATATAAGTTTGGTCTTGGTTGGCGCCAGAAGCGAAGGTCGAGTGGTTAACTTGTTCGGAGGAGCTGTGGATTGTGGCTTCCGTGCTGCAGAGTTGCTGGTTAGATCTTCCTTGGCTCTAAAAAGCATGGGAGGTCTACCAGGCAGTATGGTGGAAGTGGGAGGAGTTTCTTGCTGCTGTTTCGATCATTGGGTCCGGGTAGGATTAGGATGGAACTTTGGTGTCTCGGTTAGGGCAGAGAGCGATTGAGGTATTGTCTTGGGCAAAAGTTTTTGCGTGTCTTGTCTGCATGGTCGTCCGGTTAGAATTTTGTATATCATGTTCTTGTATACGCTGTTCGCAGGGAGCATGGGGGGGGTGCTGTGTTTACGGATATTTAGGTATGTTTATTAGGTTAGCTTTGCCTTATTGTGTCAGAAGTTGAGCCCTCGTTGGTTTGTATTTTGGCCATTTCTATGTTTATCTGGGAGGGTGAGAGCGGATGTCAGGAATGAGGGCAGACGGCTGGGCTTCCCGAAGACTATGGCGGTGGTGCGGTGGCTTGGTTCAGGGGTTTGGAATACAGAAGGGTACCACATGAAATACATTGTTGGGCCCGGTTGGACCGTGCACTGGATATTCTTGTTCTTCACATTGGAGGAGGTGATCTGGCGGTTCGGTTTTTTCGGGAACTGTTAAGACATCAAGCGGGATTGTTTGCGGGGTTACTATTGTGTGGTCCTAAATTTTCCCACACAGGAATGGTGTTTTATGTGATCTCTGGTAAAGGTCAATAAGGCCAGGATAAAGGTTAGCAGGCAGGAGGGCATAGAGAGGGCCACAGCATGTGGTTTGGGGGGTCTCGGGCCGTTGAGGTATTCAACGGTCCTCGTTGTGGCGGTTCAGGGGTGGGGGAGTCCTTGAAGTCGTTGAAAATTGGTTTGGAGACTCTGTCTATAGGGTCTCCTCTGGATGAAGTTATGTTTGTGGTGATCTGGTGAAAGGTGGACGGGGACTTTCCGACAAAGTGGGCGGATCCCCAAGTAGCTTAGTGGACAATATATCTCGGTGTTTTGGTGCTCCCAAGCCGGTGGGGTAACGGCTGGGAGTAAGATGATGGAGTTTTGTTCACAGCATTTCAGGATAATTCACCATGATCTTGGGGCTTTAAGGACTCCTCCGCAGTGTTCAAGATATTGTATTTAATGCTATTTAATACAATGTTTAATGTTGTTTGTATTTAATAAAAGGCTGCTGTGGCCATATAAAATTCCAAAAGAAATTCTGGTCTCCGTGTCTTGGTGAGCGGCGTAAGGGGTTTGTAGACGGGGGGTGTTATCGGTCGTTAGTCTCCCCTCAGGTAAACAACTTGACAATACCAACGTCAAGTAAAAACACCCTCCAGAGTGCCTCCTTTAGTAATAAAGCACCTCAAGTGCTCCTTTTTTTAATAATATGCCCCTGAATTCTCCTTTAATAAGAAGGTCACCAAGTGCCCTGTTCAGTAAGAATGCCCTTCAGTGTGCCCCTTTCTGTTATAGTGTCCCTATTGTGCTACCTCTGATAATGCCCCCCAGTAATAATGCCCACTGTGTGCCACACCACTTGCAAAATATAAAATTTAAACTAACCTAATCTGATCACTCAATGCAAAGAGCCTTCTTATCACCTGTGAACGAATGCCTTGAGAGAGCATGAATGACCAGCACAGCTGCACATCTCCGGGATAATGAATTACCTCTGACTCCTAGGGATCACGGGTGCCATGCCAAATAACTGATAAGAAAATGTCCACATCCAAAATGCAAAAGATGCAAGGCACTCACCGTCCCGATATATGTCCTTTTATTGTGGATTATACACACAAAGCGGGAGAGCTCTCAGTGGAGCCGCACTGGCCGACGGCCGTTTCGCGCAATGCTGGGCTTCTACATTGCGCGAAACGACCGTCGTCCAGTGCGGCTCCACTGACAGCTCTCCCGCTTTGTATGTATAATCCACAATAAAAGGACATATGTCGGGACGGTGAGTGCCTTGCATCTTTTGCATTTTGGATGTGTACATCTTCTTATCACCTGTACTTAAGAGTGGGCCGGCGCAGGCAATGCAATGCAAATCAGCATTCTTCAGGATGTTGACTTCTTGTAAGCCACAGAAAGTCAGAGGGTGGTGGGGTAGAGAGCCTGTTGCTCCTTACTTTATAACAGGATCAAACTGTATTGGTGAGTCGTCTGCCAGGGCAGTGGGGTACTCGACCCGAGCCCGTTGATTTCTATGGGGGATGTCACGGTGGCCACGACTCGGTCCATGGCCCTGGGCGCTCACCAAAAAGGGGATGTTTTTACAGGGGATAATGTTCGTATAGTGATTCGTGACGCCACCTGTAGTGTCTGGCCAGGGTGACCAGCGCTGCTGTGCAGGTCCTCTGGAAGGGATTGTGTTGTGCAGCTAGATGGTAACCCTCCTACAGGTGAGGCTGTGTCCTTCCAGGGCAGATAGATGGTGTGATTGAGGAATGGTGTTGAGGAGTGTAGCAGGGAGATGTGCGACGCTGGAATAATCAGGGAGACAGTCCAAGTGCAGTTTCAGGGTTTTTACTCACAGTCTGTTGTGCACCATACAGATGCCCGCCTGGCACTGTGTCCTCCGGGTGATTGGTCCAGCAACCCCCAGGTAGATTGGTCGCACTCCCCAAGACTCCCTTTCAGTGTATTCCTTTCTTGGCCTTTCCTCTCTGTGCTTTTCTACTCCTTACTTCCTAGCATCTCACCATACAGTCCTTCAGATCAGAAGCTGCGGTCCTGTTGGGAAACAGATTAGTTCTGTACGTCCTTGGTCCTATATAGCTTCCTTCCAGGGGATGCTGCTGGTGGTTGTGGCAATGAGCCATAAAGTGATCACCGCCGTCGGCTTACTAGCAGGGCCTGAAGCTTTCCCACTAGTCTAGGGGCCGTTCCCTGATGGCCTAGTCCTTCCTTCTTCAGGATGGGGCCATGGATGGATAAACCAACGTCCGTGCTTTTGGGACCCTTTCTCACGCTCAGAAGCTCTTCAGGACAGCTCTCCTATGAGAGACTGCTAAGAGTGTTCTGCCCTCTAAGATTCTCTTCTCCTCTTGCTGCTGCTTAAGCTCCACCCACCCATGTATACACCCTTTGCTAACCAGTCTGAGTCAGACCATCCTCCCGTAGGGTACATCCGTATGCTCAGCTGGCATGGTGTGTTGGATACAGGTGTTGGAGTCCTAGGGGTGCTCCCTCCTTACCTGGGAGTGGGGTGTCACACCTCTGGATGAGATGCAACACCTCTGTGGAGACTGAACCCTCAAGGGCTCCACATTGGCATCATATTGACTCTAATACATTTCAAAGTGGCTCTAGCCAGAGATCTGGGGCACCAGGCCACAAGTCCGGGCTTCATGCCGGGATCTCTGGTGCTAGCAATGCCACTATGGGTTTTAGTCTCTAAGAAAGAGATTGCTAAGCGTCTAAAGCCAAAAGGCCATCCAAGGAGAGAGTGATGAATGACCTGTGCTTGAAGTAGCTAATTAGTGATGGACCAGACCAGGTGAGTTTCAACCCAATGGGAATGGTGCCACTGATGAGAATAGGACCAGTGTTGGGACAAGGATCTGAGGTGCAGGAATGTGTTGTGTGTACTGAGACCTACTGAAGACTGAGAGAGTGGAAATGGGCGAGACTGAGAGGTGCGGAGGATTGGAGAGTCACAAATGAGTTTATGAGTTCTGTTATGGTGCAGGGGTTAGTTGAGGCCTGTGTGAACAGTGTCCTCAGCTCAAGTGAGACCTGTGAGATGCGACCAATCTGAAAAAAAGGAATTAAATGTTTGGTATATAATGTTTCAGCTGCAGCTTCAGAAAGATTTCTTATAACCTACTGTTGAGCTGTTATTTTGTTCGTGATTTTGTGTCGGGGTTCCCAGTGTAGTCCTCAGTCTGAAACATGGACGAAGGTGCGTCAACCTCCAATCCAAACACATTGTAACAGATCAGATCAGAGTCCTGGAGGTGGATCTGGCACTTTTCCTTTTGATATGTAATAAATGTTTTGGATAGTTAGACCCCTAGGTGGCCCTTGGACTGAAAGCGTTTAAATAAAATTACCCCTAAGGGTTAAAAGCAATTATATACAATCCAATAAAATGGAGATTTTATTATCATTGACTTGCTTTTCTCTTCTGAGTCCTCCTGAAATCTTTGACTTCGTGTTGCGTGTTCACAATCCAACTATAAAACAGAGATGATCTGTTTACAAAAAATAGATGAGAGCCATCATAAGACGGAAATATTTGGTAGCTCATATGAGTGCAGGTAATATTTGCTGAAAATAAAACAAAGCTCAATCCAAAGGTCGGACATCTGGTTTGCAACCGGTATGACATGAATGTGTCAAGAAGTTCATCACACCAAAGTATTGAAGGCCATGTTTTTTTTGCAGAAAGAGTTGAAGTTTTTGTAGTGGTCATTCTGGCATCTTAATATTTATGTAATATTGTGAGATCACTTTCAAGAGATTGGTCACTTCATCTTCATTTTAGCAGATGTCTTGTAGATTGTGAACGCTCACGGGCAGGGTCCTCTCTCCTCCTGTACCAGTCGTGACTCGGTTTCTTCAAGATTATTGTACTTGTTTTTTGTTGTGTATACCGCTATTCACATGTAATACGCCATGGAATAAATGGCAATTTAAACATACAATATAATAATAATGTGTTGGGGATATAATTTTCTAGTACTTACCGATGTATACAATGCCTTGAAAAAGTATTTAAACACAGAGAACTTTTCCACATTTTTTCACGTTACACCCACAAATTTAAATATATTTTATTGGGATTCTATGTGACACCAACACAAAGTAGCAAGGGTTTTTGATGTGTACATGGTTTTCTCAATATTGTAAAATGATAACTCTAAAAATTATGAGGTACATTAGTACTCAGCCCCTTGTCTGACACCCCTAAATAAAATCCTGAGTGACCAATTACCTCCGGAAGTCACAAAATTAGTAAATTGAGTCCACCTGTGTGTAATTTATTCTCTGTATAACTACAGCTGTTCTGTAAAGGCCTCAGATGTTTTTTAGAACATTAGTAATCAAACAGCATCATGAAACCAAGGAACACACCAGACAGGTCAGGGATAAAGTTGTGGAGGAGAGTAAAGAAGAGTTAGGTTATAAAAAAATACCATGAGCTCTCAAGATCTCACAGTGCACTGTTCAATCCATCATCCAAAAGAGTATGGCACAACTGCAAATCTAACAAGACATGGCCATCCATCTAATAAAACATCCCAAGCAAGGAGAACACTAATTAGAGAAGCAGCCAAGAGGCTCATTGTCACTCTGGAGGAGCTGCAGGGATCCGCAGCTCAGGTGGAAGAATCTATCCACAGGAAAATATTTGCACATGGAAACACGAAAAGCAATGGAATGAAATTGAAAGGGAGAAGATACAGATTAGATATTAGAAAAAACTTTTTGACAGTGAGGATGATCAATGAGTGGAACAGGCTGCCATGAGAGGTGGTGAGTTCTCCTTTAATGGAAGTCTTCAAACAGTGGCTGGACAGACATCTGTCTGAGATGGATTAGTGAATTCTACATTGAGCAGGGTGTTGAACACGATGGCCCAGGAGGTCCCTTCCAACTTTACCATTCTATGAAAACTATCAGTCGTATATATTCCACAAATCTGGCCATTATGAAAGAGTGGCAAAAAGAAAAACATTTTTAAAGCAAGTCATATGAAGTCCCGTTTGTAAAAAGCCATGTAGTGTACACAACTAGTGTGTGGAAGAAGGAATCTGATCGGATAAGACCAAAGTAGAACTTTTGAAGCTACATGCAAAACACGATGTGTGGCAGAAAAGTAACACTGCATATTGTCCTGAAAACACAATCCACATCATCAAACATAGTGGTGGCAGCATCAAGCTGGGAGGAGACTTTTCTTCATCAGGGACAGGAAAGCTGGCCAAAGTTGATGGGAAGATGGATGGAGCTAAATAAAGGCAATACTTGAGGAAAAACTGTTAGAGGCTGTAAAAGACTGGATACTGGGGCATAGGTTCACCATCCAGCAAGACAATGACCCTAAACATCCTGCTAGAGCTACAATCGATGGTTTAGATCAAAGCATATTCATGTCTGTGAATGACCAAGTCTAGACCCAAATCTCATTTGGAATGTGTGACAAGACGCACCCGTCCAATCTCACTGAGAGAGAGCGAGTGTGCAAAGAAGAAGGGGCAAAAATGTTACCTCTTGATGTGCAAAGCTGGAGAGCCAGACTTCAAAAGACTATAGCAGCAGTAGTTGCAGTGAAAGGTGGTTATACAAAGTATTGACTCATGGGGGCTGAAAACAAATACACGCCACAATTTTCAGATTTGTATTTTTAAAATAATGAGAAAACCAAGTATCATTTCCTTTACACTTCACAAATACTTGGTACTTTGTGTTGTTAATCACATAAAATCGCAATAAAATAGTAGTGTGAAGAAACTTGGAAAAGTTAATGGGGTATTAATACTATTTCAAGGCACTCTAACTATTACAGGTTCCTCTCCTGCTTGTACAGCCTTCCTTACAGAATACCGAGTTCCTGTTTTAAAGACAACTTTCCCAGGTGCCGTGTTTTTGGATCTTCATGTTCCTTTGTCCATGGTGTGCAACATAATCAAGAAGTTTACAACCCATGGCACTGTAGCTAATCTCCCTGGATGTGGATAGAAGAGAAAATTTGATGAAAGGTTGAATGCAGGATAGTCCAGATGTTAGGTAGGCAGCCTCAAGTTCCAAAGAAATTTAAGCTGTCCTGCAGGCTCAGGGTGCATCAGTGTCAGCGCAAACTATCCATTAACACTTAAATTAAATGAAATTAAATGAAACACTATGGCAGAAGACCCAGGAGGACCTCACTGGTGACACAGAGACATAAAAAAGTTAGACTGCAGTTTGCCAAAATGAATGTGAGTAAACCAAAATCCTTCTGGGAAAGTGTCTTGTGGACAGATGAGACCAAGATAGAGCTTTTTGGTAAAGCACATCACTCTACTGTTTACATAAAATGGAATGATGCCTACAAAGAAAAGAACACAGTACCTACAGTAAAATATGGTGGAGGTTCAAAGATGTTTTAGGGTTGTTTTGCTGCCTCTGGCACTAGGTGCCTTGACTGTGTGCAAGGCATCATAAAATCTGAAGATTACTAAAGGATTTTGGGTGGTAATGTAATGCCCAGTGTCAGAAAACTGGACTTGCATCCTATGCCTTGGGTCTTCAAGCAGGGCAATGAAGCTAAACATACTTCATGAAGCCCACAGAAATGGATGGAAGCAAAGTGCTGAAGCGTTCTGAAGTGGCAGCAATGAATCCGGATCTAAATCCCATTGGTCACCTGTGGAGAGATCTTAAAATTGCTGTTGGGAGAAGGCGCCTTCATATATGAGAGACTTGAAGCAGTTTGCAGAAGAAGAGAGGTCCAAAATTCCAGTTGAGCAGTGTTAGAAGCTTGTGGATGGTTATAGGAAGTGATTGATTGCAGTTATTTATTCCAAAGGGTGTGCAAGTGAGTCGCACAGCCAGGGCCTGTGGGGTACTCGGCACCGAGCCCGTTCACTTCAATGGGGGATGTCACGGGTAGCACAGCTCGGTCCGTTGCGCCGGGCGATCACTAAAAGGGGAATATTTACAGGGGATTATAGGTTTGTAGAAATGTTCATGACGCCACCTGTGGTTCCTGGTCAGGGTGACCAGCACTGCAGGGTAGATCCTCTGAGGGGTTGTTACTGGGCAGCAAGGTGTTAAGTCTTCCACAGGCAAGACTGATCCCTCAGGGTATATGGCGGTGTAGGGGTGCAGGATCAATAAGGCAGACACACACACGAAAGTCTCTTTCTGTACCTTTACTGATGGTAGTTGCAGGCACGTCCCGGGAAGCTGTCAGGGTGGAGGATGCACTTCCAGTAATCCCACTGAGTAGGTGTAGGGTCTCCTTACTCCCATTGTGTGAGTTTCTGACCTGTATAGAACGAAGTCTAACTCTGTCTTCAGTTATGCGCCCGGCTGACTTTGTTGTGAGGCCTTCTCTAGAATAGAACAGTGTCTCTGTATGCAGGGCCCTGCTAGACTCCGTCTTCCTGACCCCGGTTACGTATCAGCTCTGATGGGCCCCTGCGACTTGAAGTCCCACAGGGTCTCCGGTATCTCCTACTAGTCGTGTAGATGCTAGCAAGCTCGGACCCGGTGTCCGGTGGTGCAGAGTAGAGGTAAGCGATCAATACTGTTTCAACCTCTGTCACTCTCTTTTCTTTCCACTCGCCTTTCGTCCTACCTCGACCTTCAGCACAAGCACACACTAGCAGTAGATGTCAGATTCTCCTTCTCTTCACCGCTCTCAAAGCGTCGGCACGCTTACTCACTGAAGGTACTCTCAGTTGACTCAGCTTTGACCAGGCTAAGTGGCGATCTTTCCCACTACTACTGGACTCCACACTGTAAACTGAGTATACGCTGCAGTATTCAGGCTTTCAGTAACTCTCTCTCAGGCTAATCTCTCCCTCTCAGCTCGTCTGAGGTGACTAGACTGACTGTCTGAGGTAACTCGAGATCTGATGTTCTGAGGAGATCTGCTCTAGTCTCTGGTAACTAGACGTTCTGCTGTTCTGAGTAACTGTCATGTCTACACTGGTGGATATAGGGAAAAGTGCAGATGTGTTGTGTGCATATGGGTCATTGTGGGTTTACCTTGGTTGCATCCTCCTGGGAACATGTGGCTCCAGACACAGCTGGGCTACACATCCCCCCTAGTTATCATCAGCACTCCCAGGCTGAAAAAAAAATTTTTTTTATAACATTAACATAAACAATAACAATAACTCTTCCCTTG